>CM042407.1:18356251-18363751 GCA_023634145.1 Thymallus thymallus
GAGCAGATGGTCAAACTCTGGTCCACTGTGGGCCACAGTGTCTTGCTGGTTTAACTGAGGTACACCTGTCCAATAATGTTATGTTGACTCTTTAGCTAATCCGACATATTCATTGACCCAATAGAAGTGATAGAAAGAAATGTCAAGACCAGCAGGACTGTAGCCCTCGAGGACTGACGTTACAGCCTTAAAGTCTAGAGCCTAACGTAAGAGCCTAAAGCCTTAAAAGTGAGTCAAGAGTCTAGAGGCTTAAATCAGAGTCTACGGGTGGGCTGAGGGAGGATGGGATGGTACTAAGGTGGTCCGGTCGTGGCGCTGGAGCTGACCCGTATCGACATCAGACCTTCGTCAGATCCGCTAGACGGTGGAGTGCGGCGAGGCCCTGCCCAGCACACCGACAGAACCCTCCAACATACACGACTCCTGGAAACGCCGCGCAGTGCCCGCTCCTGCCACCGGGCCAGGGCACTGCCAGTCTAAGAGGTCAGGGGTTGGGGTTAGAGGTTAGGGGATAAATGGAATTGTATTTATTTATTTAACCTTTATTTAACTAGGCAAGTCAGTTAAGAACAAATTCTTATTTACAATGCCAGACTTCCACAGCATAGGGAAGTGCAGGAGAGGGTGGTTAGAAAGACTGTAGGCTAGGATTAGGACTCCTGCCAACGAGACAAGGGAGGTTTAGGGGTTGTCTCGTTGGCAGTTTAGAGAGGTAGGGTAGGGTAAAACAGTTATGAGGGTTAGTTCTGGGGGTAAGAAATTTAGAGGTTATGTGGGTTAGAGGTAAAGGGTTGGCAGGCTGCAAACAGCAGGAGAGGGAAGCCAGGGTTAAGGGTCAAAGGTTAGAGGGGTAAGACGTTTTTGGGATAGGGGTTCTGAGTATATAGTTAGGGGCAGGGGCAGGGGCAGTCTTCAACCCTGTTCCTGGAGAGCTACAGGGTTTTTTGCTGTCTCTTGTTCCAACACACCTGGTTCAACTACCAAAGGCTGTGATATAGAGTTCGCCAGCTTGTAGTCCTAAAAAACGGAAATTAGTTACCTCTGGTTTGTTCAGCGATCCCTATGGGGAAAATTAATGGGGAAAGTATAGGGTTTTGGGATAAACGCAGAAAATCAGGTCTGAGGTTTGGAGATCTTATACATTTTGTTTTATGAGATAATATCAGTCATTTAACACAACCTTCATGAATTATGAAGCCTTTATGTGCTTTTTCTTTATTATATAAATGCTTCAAAATCCACAAAAAGTGACATTAGCTCATATACATTTTTAATAAGATCTCTTAAGTCTGTGTTTTCCAGAGAACTTATTTTTGGTATCCAAAAACCCTACAAAAACTCCATTAACTTTCCCATAGGCTGCCCATCTGTCAAGTGCTTTTGCTGGGGCTCTAAACTAGGCTGCTATGGGAGTCAGTGAGAGACAGTTTAATAGTTGTTCTGACTGTGTGTGTCCTACCTTGGCATCTTTGGCGTAGTAAAGTGTGCGTCCTCTCAGTTTGAAATAGCGTTTTTTCCACCTCTGGAATGAACTTGTCTGTTTCAGCAACAGTCCCTCTTTCACACTGGTCTAGAGAGAGGGAGAGAGAGAGAGAGAGAGAGAGAGAGAGAGGAGGGGGGAGAAGAACATTGTTAAATGTATCTTCAATTCATCATGAATTGTATGAACAGAGAACTAAACTAACCCCAATTAATACAATTGACAAATATCACATAACCGAAAAAACTTGCACACACACCTGTGGAACACAGCACATGTGTGTTGTACCCTCCAGGTAAGTGTATAGCATGTATGAGCTCTGTGTTCATCCCAGTGACTGTCAGAGTTAATTCTTCTCCCCCATGTGCAAACACACACACACACACACACACACACACACACACACTCAGTGTCCAAGCCTCACTGGGCACTGACCACACCTCTGTGTTTATCTACAGGAAACTCTGTTGAGATAATAGTGTGTGTGTGTGTGTGTCAATTTCATGCATGGGAGAGGAAGGACAGGCTAAACAACAGAGAAGAAAGGAAGGCCATTACAGATCCCTTGCTTCTCTGACCCACTATAAACACGCATCACTCACACTCAGGCCCGACAGAGAGAGAGAGAGAGAGAGAGAGAGAGAGAGAGGGAGAGAGGGGAGAGAGAGGTGGAGGGAGGGAGCGAAGGAGGGAGGGAGGAGAGAAAGAGAGAGGGAGAGGAGATAGAGAGCGAGGAGTATTTCATTCACTAGTTCTAACCCTCTGTTGAACTCAATGGTTTGAATGTGTTTTAACCCCTTTAACTAAATAAGCATCTGTCTTCCACTCTGAAGTTTGACGTTTCTTTAAGAGACCGTCATAATGTGGAAAAGAAGAGTGTTTGAGCATGTTTCCCCATTAACAGCTTTTTCATGGGACTTTTCCAGGCAAACCAGACAGAGAGAGGTGTGTGTCCTGAAGGTTATCCTGTCCCTTGGACTCCTTAGATCAGCTTTTTACTTCCGACAGTAAACATGCGGAAAACACGGACAGAATCACGGAATCCAGACATTAAAACGGCATTCAACAATATAAAAAAAAATATTGAACTTAGTAGGACATTTTAAAAGTGTGATATTGAAATTGAAAAAAAATGGGGAAAGCGGAAACCTGGAAAAACAAAACGGAGAAGACTGAATTTGGGAAAAAACTAAACGGGCCTATAAACACACACACACACGGAAACGCTGGGTGAAGAACAGCACTCTGGGGGCACACAGGGGAGGGGGGCACACACACACAGGGAGGGCTATTTTTAGCAGAGGAAATGTGCTCTCTGAGGGGAGAATTACAAACAGAGATGGAGGTTTGGAGCTGACATCCTGCCTGTCCACCAGCTGTGTCAACCTAAACACAGCACTCCATCCGCCACACTGTCTCGCTAAGGACATACAGCCTGGCTACGGCTAACTCACTGACTCACTTACGGCATACAGCCTGGCTACGGCTAACTCACTGTCTCGCTAACTAACACAGTCTTGTTGTAGCTAACTCGCTAACGACACACAGCCAACGGCTAACGACACAAACCCTCGCTATCACTAACTGCACATTTTGTAGAGTATACTATTTTGAGCAAATGACTTGAAAATGACTGGTTTCCAGTAAAGGGGAATTCATAAAGAAACTCTGCGAACATTGGCCAGAGTTGAGCAAGGTTCTGATCCTAGATCTGTGGTTAAAGGCAGCTTCTACTTCTAGCCCATGCAGAAAGGTCCCAAGCCAAACACTGGCCACTCGGCTTGACTGTTTACATGCTTCAAATATTAATTCCCTCTCTTTATGTAGCAGAGTTTAAAGCCTAAATACCTCAACTGGATTAAGGTGAAATACTGCATTACGGACTACCTTATAAGGCAACCGTTGCTTGCCTGTGACGACTATCAAAGAACCGGCGCATAAGGATTGAAATACCGAGGGACAGGCATGGCGTATGAAGTCATAGCCTTGTTATAGAACCACTAGGGGAGGTAGGTAGGTGGACAAGTAAGGTTTCGCACTAGAAACATCCTTTGACAATGGGCCTTGGGTAGGTAGGTAGGCAACTACACGCACACACAATGGTCCTGACACTACATGAAGGAGTGTTTCTCCTTCACATAATGCGCTCAAGTCACTCATCTAAAGGTCAGAGCAGGTCTACACAGATGAGCTCACTGTCCAATGAGCAGGCTGCATGGCTAATCCAATCAGAGCTTTCAGAACACAGGGTTGTCTGAGAGACATCATGAGAGCTGCATGACAGAGAGAGAGGATAGGAGCAGGAGGGTACAACTACCAAAACCACAGTACGATGACTAAACGTTTAGAGTGCAAAGCTACAAACATCACTGTTTACACATTATACTTTGTGTATAGTACTGTACTTAGTTTACTAGAAATATTGGACAAGGCTGAAACAAGCTTGCAGACCAGCTTGTAGATATTCTTATACTAGGGAAAGAGGCCAGAGTGGAGATGGTGACAGAGAGCAAGACCACTTGTACTGCTGCAAAACTCCCTCATAAGAAAGTCAGAAATATAACTTTTTTGCCAGGCGAGAGAAGAAGTAGCTTTGCTCCAGTTTGCTGTTCTATTTTCTAGTTTGTCCCTCCTTGGCCCCCATAGTTCCTCTCCTTGTCTCCATCTCCTTCCTGTGGCCAACTGGGCCAGAAGCAATCTATTATTAGCCTGTTCCTCTGCTACACACACACACACACACACACACACACACGTTCCCTTGTTACTGGGGAGGGCAGGGCTGCCAGACAGAACTGAACTAGCCTTACCAAGTAATGTACACGCACACACACACCTCTCCCTGGACTGAATATTGAAACACACACACAATGGACAAAGGCTGAGCTCCAATGAGTCCAGCAGCTGTTCTGTGGGGATAAGAGCGGAGCAGGCATGAGTTCCCTGAAAGGGTAAATGAAAAGAACAGGCCTGCATCCTGTCCCTGAGGATATCATATCCAGCCTCTAGTCTGGCTGCTACACTGATACAGTTAGGACATAAACCAGCTCCTAACACCAGCCATATCCCCCTAGCCACAAGCCTGCTACAGAGACACAAACCAGCTCCTATAGCTCCTAACGCCATGCCTCTTTTAAGAGGATAACCACATCCCTGAGCCCTCTGCCCTATACAGCACCACACACATCAGTCTTAGCCCTGTGTCTCTACTGTAAAAGGACTCAGCCTCAGGGTGAAAACTGAGCTTGAGAGCCATTGATGTATGTCTGATAAGCACCAGACATATATCTGTGCTGCTTCTAACCTAACAGAATCCAGAGTCACAGGGCATACTTCCTGATTCTGTCCAATCAGTGCAGAGCCACATACATATGCCACAGCTTCTAACCTACCAGATCTCATAGCCACAGGGTATATTTTGTCTGCCTGCAATGCTCACACTCCCTGGCTAGCAGAGGAGAGGATAGGCCAAAGACCTTCTGACCAGCACAGCCACTCACCTTTAATCAGGGATAAGGAGCTTGGAGGGGGACTGGACAGAGATAACATGTGTGCATACACACACACACACACACACACACTGTCCAAAAGGCTACAAGGGAGCACACTGTCTGATTCTAATGGACCTCAGAAGTAAATTTATGGCCATGCTAAAAAGGACAGTTTCATATGGTAGTGCTAGGTCTTGGAAGGGAGCTATTTGAGATTCTAGTTCAATGGACAGGTAGTGGCATAGAATGAGGAATATTTTTTTCCAGGTTCAGAAAACCAGTCACTGAGATTTGTAGCTCGGATCCAAATACACAGTGGGCTTCACTTCAATTCCTCCATTCATAAAAAGCCCAAAAGGTTGTTTTTTGAGCCGACCGGAGTCTGTGTAACGAGACAGTTTTACTGGAGGCCTGAGCTATGTCTTCATGTTGACACATGTTTCTGCTTTGGGCCTGTCAAAGACACATGTAGGGAAAGGGAAAACTTAGCAAGTTGCACAACTGAATGCATTCAACCAACATGTGTCTTCTGCATTTAAGCCAACCCCTCTGGATCAGAGAGGTAGAGGGGGTTGCCTTAAAAGACATTATCAGCGCCCAGTTGTTGTTGGGGGTTAACTGCCTTGCTCAAGGGCAGAACAGCAGATTTTTCCACCTTGCCGGCTCAGGGTTTCAAACCAGCAACCTTTCAGTTACTTCTAAAAGTAGACCGTTCCGATCAAGAAAACTTTGTTCCAAAACTCCTTAAGACCATCGCGAGTCTCATCTCTTGTATGTGAACTGGGCTTAAGCCTCTTTTACGAAAACACACACCCCTTAGGGAAAATCCCAGGTGTAGTTGTGTCTCAAGTGTGCTAGCCAATGTTGAGGTAAATTCCATTTAAGTTCCAGTCAATTCAGAAAGTAAACCAAATTCCACTTCCTAATTTTTCAGCATTGGATGTAGAATTGGAATTTCTGTCTATTTCCTGAATACATTTTGTTGTTGTATATTTACTTTCAAAATACAGTTTTTTATTTGTATTTAACTAGGCAAGTCAGTTAAATAATATACAGATCAGCTGAAATAAATACATTAAAAGTTGTTTCCACTATTTTCACTGCAACTCAGTAGCCGGTAACTTAGTATGAAATAATAAGCACATCTAAAGTATTCTATATATGTCTAAATGCAATTGCAAGTAAGGAATGCCAAGTTAATAAAATATATATAGTAAAACACTAATACAGTATCCTATTATTACTGTAGAAATGTACAGTAAAATGACTACAATTTCACACAAAATTAACAGCAATTGCTAACAGTGTAGTTTCATGTTATCACATGTTGAACCACATGATTTCACATGTGGAAAATCACACTATTTGAAAATGTGTTTTTGGGACACTTCACATGTGAAAACGTACAAATTTTTGGAACACTTCATGTGACATTTCACATCTGAACAAGTTCACGTGAAATGTCACAAAGTGTTCCAAAAACACAGGTGAAATCATGTGAAAACACTTCACATGTGACAATTAATCTATTTTCTCATCATTGATTTAATTAACTTATTTTTGCAATTAGAGGGTTTTCTGTATAGTTGTCTAATGTTGCTGAGGCATATTATTCTGCTTTAATGTTTCTCTACTATGATAAATATAATACTTTTTCTTGAGTGTATTCTTAACAAAGCTGAGAAGTACTTTGAAGACCAAAGGAATACAGGTGAAATCAGTTCTTGATACAGACATGGTGGCGTAACAGGACAATCGGAATGCAACAAGACGTTGTGGGTTTAAATCCCAGGTAAGGACATGTTGAATAATAATGACTGTATAAATAAACATACACACTGTAGTAATGTATGTCAAAGTGTGTCAGATATGTATGTTGAAAACAGTATGTTAAAAGCACTGTGTGTATCATAGCGACTCAATTTTGTTTGCAGGGTACCACCTTTGACATTTCACGTGAAAGTCAGCATCACGTGAACTGTTCAAAGAACAGATGGTTTCACGTCATTTCACATGTGCCAAGCATTTGAAATCATGCGATTTTTTCTTACATGTGATTTTTCCATAAGGGACAACAATACTCTAGATCAGTGGCATGTCCAGAACATTTTGAATGAGGTGGCCAAGGTGAGGTACAGACCCAGTTTAGAGAGCCAATACATTTTTTATCTTAATCGATGCAAGGTGGATATTTTCAATATAATTATCAACACATTAAATGCTTCAGCTTGGGTTTGGTACCTTTCCCTGATCACATAAATCATAAATCTATTCCAAAAGTCTTGTTACAGTGTTTGCATTCAAGGTCCAGGTGTTATATAAGGGTTTTAGCATACAGCACGTTTGTCTACTCCAAAATCCAGCATCTGAACAGTGCACTGTGCACCCGCCATTTGAATGGAAAGGGACACCTATTACAAACGCCATGAGTGTAACGACGTTCAGCCTACAAAGTGGCGTGTATTTATGGGGCCCAAAGATATTAACAATGAAAATAGAAACAAACGTATGCAATTATTTGTGTCCATCTGT
>CM042407.1:18368751-18401251 GCA_023634145.1 Thymallus thymallus
ATCAAGTCGAGACAGCGACCAGAAATACAGACAGAAGTGTATTTTCTTACCTTGCTTCTGAGCTGTCCGGAGGTCGACACTTTCCGGATGAGTTTCTGCGGGCCTTCTTGTTCTCCCTCGCTGTCTGACGACTCATCCACGGCCCCGGAGCCCCCAACAGCCCCCACCACATGGGCATGGATCCCCGTTGTCGAAGGGCCTTTCTCCGGCTCCTGTTGCGGGAAAGGATAAGACCAGTCCGGGTTAGTCTTCCCCCGGTCAGCCGCTCCCTTCCTCTCCGGGATGCGAGAGCTGGACAGTGGTTGGAAAGCGTCTTTCCTCGCCGTCATCTCGTCTCCCTTCTCAACCCTAACTAGCGCTATAAGAACCGAGATCTATCTATCCAAGAACATACGTGCGCAGCTGTGCTCATTGGGACGAAGCATGTCTCGGTGCTGTGGGGTTTACTAAGGTAAAGCCTGTTTCAGGATGTGTTTATGGTTCCAGCTTACATGCTCAGACCAGACTGAGGCTAGATACCGCCTAGGCTGCCTCCCTCACACACAGACGCACCACCAACCAACAACCAGTGGACATGGAATAACCGGTGGACATCGCCATGGAATACCCTAGCGGCCGCAACAGAAGCAGTCCAACTCATACTGTAACTATAACTGATTTCAAAAGCCCACTCAAAAATATGAGCAAATTGAACATGCAAACTACATGGGCAATGTTAACTGTATGCCTATGTCTTTTGGGCTATAGCCATAGGCAGGAAATAAAATGAAATATCGCAATAGCCTATATTCCAGACTGGGACTAACGATATGTTATTAATTCTAAAAAGGCATAGGATAATAATAAACAAATTGATATTTCACAGTTATAATAGGTCTACAGACTGTCAGAACACTTTCGACACTGAAGCAAAACTGATACAAATTAGCACGAGGGGGTAGCCTATTCCTACTTTGAAAACTGAAATTGTAGCCTATGTGTAAAGGGTTACATTCTTGTGCTGATATTGCGATTGTATAGAAACCATTCCATTGCTTAGGCTAAATGACACTTGATAGTCTACTTTAGCCTATTATATTTATTTTATGGAGTTATTAGATCATAGATTTTGTAAGACTGCGGCTTCTCCTGTTACATTGTCGCATTCACATCGAAAGTGTCCGCTTTAACAGTCGTCTATAATCTATCTACATGGATTAGGTTTGAACATAAAATTCACCAAAGACAACTAGACTATCATCAGATACCTTTTAGTTTTTCTAAAGACTAACTTTGTTAAACATCAATCTGACTGTTCTATTGTTTTCACAGCAAAAGACAACCGGGGTTGAGTTTACAGAAAAACAAAGGCATTCGGTTCTCCATAAACAATGACTGATCGGGATGGTGACAAGAAATTATTTAGAAATCATTCTAAAATGGGAGAAAAACGTCTGTCTTTTTTTCTTTCAGTCTTTAGTATTGCAGACAAAAGGCAAGATCAAGAAGACCACACTATCATATTGCACTAGAAATATTTTGGTAAAAGCTACTGACCAGTTCTTCCCATGCAGGGCTACGAGTATAATGGTATGCCTCTTCCATAGTCCCACACAGTCCGCTCCGCGAAACCAGTATAGAAATAATATATGCAGATGAATTGATACAGCTGTCTGGTTACCGTAAAACCGTCTATATATGGTTTGACGTCCGGAACCAGGTAGGCCTAGGCTATAATTCCGTGTTGCCTACTACTCCACTCTACCGCCTACTACTCCTCTCCAACCCTCTCTGCCTTTTCCCTCGCCACTCGTTCAAGGGCTGAGCCTTGTCAACCACGTGATAAAGTCAACCCCGCATATGGCACAGAGGAGCACGGAGGAAGAATTGCTTTGGCAATGTTAACATACAGTATGTTTCCCATGCAAATAAAGCCATTGAATGTAATTGAATTGATGCCCATGACGCCATAAAATACGAAGACACTAGTTTAATCAATTTTGCAAGAGTTTGGTTCACTCTCACCCATTACGAATATAATGGTTATGCACAGTATAAAAGTATAAAAATGTTGACTCTTTCTATATTTTGAAATAGCCTACAGACAAAATCTATGTGAAGCATAGCAGGATTAATTAATTTATTCAGAACAATATTAACTTTTACCCAATAGTCTCAAACAAAACAACAATATTTTATTTAAAGGTATGTTTAGGCCTAGGTCTAGATGTTTCATAAATCTTTCTCTCCAATCCTTGGCATGGGTCCTCAGATCCTTCTACAGCTGCACCATTGAGAGCATCTTGACTGTCTGCATCACCACTTGGTATGGCAACTGCCTGGTGTCCGATCGTAAGGCACTACAGAGGGTAGTGGGGCCGAGCTCAACACTGGGGCCGAGCTCCCTGCAATCCAGGACTTCTATACCAGGCGGTGTCAGAGGAAGGCCTTAAATTGTCAAAGACTCCAACAACCCAAGTCAAACTGTTCTCTCTGATACTGCACGCCAAGCAGTACCGGAGTGCCAAGTCTGGGACCAAAAGGCTCCTGAATAGCTTCTACCCCCAAGCCATAAGACTGCTGAACAGTAAATCACATGGCTTTCGGGACTGTTAGCATTGACCCCCTTTTATTTATCACGGACTCTCTTGCAACGGCTCTATGCACACTCATTGGACTCTACTCACACACTCACACATACTACACTGACACTCCAAAAAACACATACAGTGGGGAGAACAAGTATTTGATACACTGCCGATTTTGCAGGTTTTCCTACTTACAAATCATGTAGAGGTCTGTAATTTTTATCATAGGTACACTTGAACTGTGAGAGACGGAATCTAAAACAAAAATGCAGAAAATCACATTGTATGATTTTTAAATAATTAATTTGCATTTTATTGCATGACATAAGTATTTGATCACCTACCAACCAGTAAGAATTCCGGCTCTCACAGACCTGTTAGTTTTTCTTTAAGAAGCCCTCCTGTTCTCCACTCATTACCTGTATTAACTGCACCTGTTTGAACTCGTTATCTGTATAAAAGAAACCTGTCAACACACTCAATCAAACAGACCCCAACCTCTCCACAATGGCCAAGACTAGAGAGCTGTGTAAGGACATCAGGGATATTGTCCTACCTCCTAACCTTACTGCATTTTGCACTACATTTGCACTCTGTATATAGATTTTCTATTGTGTTTTTGACTATGTTTGTTTACTGTGTAACTCTGTGTTGTTGTTTTTGCCGCACTGCTTTGCTTTGTCTTGGCCAGGTCGCAGTTGCAAATGAGAACTTGTTCTCAACTGACCTACCTGGTTAAATAAAGGTGAAAAAAATAAATAAAAATTGTAGACCTGCACAAGGCTGGGATGGGCTACAGGACAATAGGCAAGAAGCTTGGTGAGAAGGCAACAACTGTTGGTGCAATTATTAGAAAATGGAAGAAGTTCAAGATGAGGGAATAGCCCAGAACTACACGGCAGGACCTGGTCAATGACCTGAAGAGAGCTGGGACCACCGTCTCAAAGAAAACCATTAGTAACACACTACGCCGTCATGGATTAAAATCCTGCAGCGCACGCAAGGTCCCCCTGCTCAAGCCAGCGCATGTCCAGGCCCGTCTGAAGTTTGCCAATGACCATCTGGATGATCCAGAGGAGGAATGGGAGAAGGTCATGTGGTCTGATGAGACAAAAATAGAGCTTTTTGGTCTAAACTCCACTCGCCGTGTTTGGAGGAAGAAGAAGGATGAGTACAACCCCAAGAACACCATCCCAACCGTGAAGCATGGAGGTGGAAACATCATTCTTTGGGGATGCTTTTCTGCAAAGGGGACAGGACGACTGCACCGTATTGAGGGGAGGATGGATGGGGACATGTATCGCGAGATCTTGGCCAACAACCTCCTTCCCTCAGTAAGAGCATTGAAGATGGGTCGTGGCTGGGTCTTCCAGCATGACAACGACCCGAAACACACAGCCAGGGCAACTAAGGAGTGGCTCCGTAAGAAGCATCTCAAGGTCCTGGAGTGGCCTAGCCAGTCTCCAGACCTGAACCCAATAGAAAATCTTTGGAGGGAGCTGAAAGTCTGTATTGCCCAGCGACAGCCCCGAAACCTGAAGGATCTGGAGAAGATATACATTTTTGTGTAGACAACACTGTACCCACCAGGAAGGTACGCTGTTTCCCAAACAATAAACCCTGGGTCACCAGCGACCTGAAGGCCCTGCTGAATGAGAAGAAGAGGGCCTTCAAGGAGAGGGACAAGGACAAGGACAAATTGAAATGTGTCCAGAGGGAGCTGAAGTTGCGGATTGCTGAGGGGAAGAGAGTGTATAAGGAGAAGATGGAGGACAAGCTGAGGCAGAGCCAGGTGAGAGAGGTGTGGAAGGGCATGAGAAATATCACTGGATTCAAAAAGTCAAACAGTGGGCAGACAGAGGGGACCCAGGACAGAGCCAATGAGCTGAACCAATTTTTTAACAGGTTTGATACTGGCCCTGTCCACCTCCCCTCCAGCTCCCCAGACCACACACCCTCACGGCTGTCCCCCTCACGGCTGTCCCACCCCCACTTTACTCACAACACCTCTGCTGAGACAATCAGTGACCCCACCTCCGCCCCTGCTCCCCCTGGACTGATCCTCAACACCCCCCTTCCCCCCACCTCCCCACCCGGGCTGGCTTTCACCACCAACCAAGTGAAGAGAGAGCTGGAGAGACTAAATCAGTGGAAAGTGGCGGGCCCTGATGGCATCAGCCCAAGCGTGCTTAGGGTCTGTGCTGACCAACTGTGTGGAATACTCGAGCGTCTCTTCAACCTTAGCCTGAGCCTAGAAAGGGTCCCTGTGCTGTGGAAAACATCCTGCCTCGTCCCAGTGCCCAAGAAGGCACACCCCACTGTCCTGAATGACTTCAGACCTGTAGCGCTAACATCCCACATTATGAAGACCCTGGAAAGGTTAGTCCTCGCTCACCTCAGACCCTTGGTGTGTACATCAATGGACCCCCTGCAGTTTGCATACCAGCGCAACATCGGGGTGGATGATGCAATCATCTACCTTCTGCAGAGGGCCTACTCTCACCTGGACAACGCAGGTTGCACTGTGAGGGTTATGTTTTTTGACTTCTCCAGTGCCTTCAATACCATTCAGCCCCTGCTACTGGGAGAGAAGATGAGGAGGATGAAAGTGGAAGCACCCTTAGTCTCCTGGGTCACGGACTACCTGACCGGTAGGCCACAATTTGTGCAACTACAGAGCTGTGTGTCAGAACGGGCAGTTAGCAACACAGGGCCCCCCCAGGGAACGGTCCTGTCCCCCTTCCTGTTCACCCTCTACACCTCAGACTTCAGATATAACTCTGAAACATGCCACCTACAGAAGTTCTCGGATGACTCTGCTATTGTAGGGTGCATCAGGGGTGGGCAGGAGGAGGAGTACAGGAGCACAATCAGTGACTTTGTGTTGTGGTGTGAGCAGAACCACCTTCAGCTCAACATCAGCAAAACAAAGGAGATGGTGGTGGACTTCAGGAGAACCAAGGCACAACTGACTGCAGTCCCTATACAGGGGATGGATGTGGAAATGGTTGGGTCATACAAGTTCCTGGGAGTCTATATGGACAACAAGCTGAAATGGGCTGGTAACACCGGGGCTCTGCACAAAAAGGGCCAGAGCCGACTCTACTTTCTGAGGAGGCTCAGGTCCTTCAACGTGTGCAGTAAACTACTGCATACCTTCTACCAGTCTGTGGTGCCACCTTTTTTGCAGTGGTGTGCTGGGGAGCAAACATCAAAGCCGGTGATGCTTCTCGGGTAAATAAGCTGATCAGGAAGGCTAGCTCTGTCCTGGGGATGAGCCTTGACACTCTAGAGGAGGTGGTGGAGAGACGGATCCTGGCCAAACTGCTGGCCATCATGGACAACGTCACCCACCCTCTGCACGCTATGGTTATGACGCAGAGGAGCACTTTCAGTCACAGACTGATCCCACCACGGTGTGCCAGAAAGCGCTACAGGAGGTCCTTCCTGCCGGCGGCTATTAGACTATATAATGCCTCACCGGGGTGCCATGCCGTCGGCAACATAGATCTGGAACTGTTGAGTGCTAGGACCTAGTTGAACAATTATGCATCCATCCGTGAGTAACTCTGGTCCGTCAGCACTCATTCACTCAGGACCTACTTATTCATGCAGGTCTGTATATACATACTCATGTACAGTTGTTATATCATATCACGTGCAATATTGCTAGTAATTCTTGGACCTAACCTACGTAGGCATTCACTCAGCAATGCATATTAGTATCCTGTCAGTTGCACCTTTTCTCATTGCTTTTAGTATATCGAATGTGCAATACGTGCAGTTGTCTGTAATTAAACCCTGCGCACTAAGGACTGTATTTTTAAGGGAATTACTATTATTACCCCAAATGATATCATACACACATTTAGCTATTAAAGTATCTCTTCCTGTCATTTACCTGTACAGTTTGTGGAACCATGCAAGTATTCACTTATCTGTAAATATAACTGTATACTTACCTGTACAGCTAATTTAACCATGCAACATTTTCACTTACCTGTTCTTTTAGCCAGTCTGTCTATTAAGTAAACTATTATTACCCTCGCTCATATCATACGCATTTTTAGCTACTGAAGTATTTCTCTGCCATCGACCTGTATAGTATAGTTAACCATCCAACATCCACCAATGTATAGTGTACATATTCAGCCAACCACCCATACTATGCAATGTCTTTTTATAGCTTTTATTTTTTTGCACTCCAGATATCTTGTATTTCTATACTTTTTCATACTGCCGCTCTATGTATCATGTACCGTGTATCTGTCTTTTGTGTACTTTCGTTGTGGCATTTTGCATCTGCCCTGTGTTTTGTTGTAGCTGCTTGACAATTAAATTTTCCCCCCGGGGGATCAATAAAGTACCTATCTATCTATCTATCTATCTATCTATCTATCTATCTATCTATCTATCTATCTATCTATCTATCTATCTATCTATCTATCTATCTATCTATCTATCTATCTATCTATCTATCTATCTATCTATCTATCTATCTATCTATCTATCTATCTATCTATCTATCTATCTATCTATCTATCTATCTATCTATCTAGAAGGTCTGTATGGAGGAGTGGGCCAAAATCCCACAAACAAAGGTTTCTGTACCAAATATTAAGTTCTGCTTTTCTGATGTATCAAATACTTATGTCATGCAATAAAATGCAAATTAATTACTTAAAAATCATCATTTCTGGATTTTTGTTTTAGATTCCGTCACTCACAGAGTACCTGAAGAGTAATAAAAATTACAGACTTCTACATGGTTTGTAAGTGGGAAAACCTGCAAAATCCGCAGTGTATCAAATACTTGTTCTCCTCACTGTACACATACACACACTACATACAATGGCAAGAAAAAGTATGTGAACCCTTTGGAATTACCTGGATTTCTACATAAATTGGTCATAAAATTTGATCTGATCTTCATCTAAGTCACAACAATAGACAAACACAGTGTGCTTAAACTAATAACACACACAATATTGTATTTTTATTGTCTATATTAAATAGATAATTTAAACATTCACAGTTTAGGTTGGAAAAAGTATGTGAACCCCTAGGCTAATTACTTTTCCAAAAGTTCAGTCAATCAGACGAGATTTGAGATGTTGGTTAGAGTTGCCCTGCCCTATAAAAAACACTCACAAAATTTGAGTTTGCTATTCACAAGATTCATTGTCTGATGTGAACCGTGCCTCAAACAAAATAGATCTCAGAAGACCTAAGATTAAGAATTGTTGACTTGCATGAAGCTGGAAAGGGTTACAAAATTATCTCTAAAAGCCTTGATGTTCATCAGTCCACGGTAAAACAGATTGTCTATAAATAAAGAAATGTCAGCACTGTTGCTACTCTCCCTAGGAGTGGCCGTCCTGCAAAGATGACTGCAAAAGCACAGCGCAGAATGCTCCATGAGATTAAGAAGAATCCTAGAGTGTCAGCTAAAGACTTACAGAAATCTCTGGAACATGCTAACATCTCTGTTGACGAGTCTACGATACATAAAGCACTAATCAAGAATGGTGTTCATGGGAGGACACCACAGAATAATTCACTGCTGTCCAAAGAAAACATTGCTGAACGTCTGAAGTTCGCAAAAGGGCACCTGGATGTTCCACAGCGTTACTGGCACAATATTCTGTGGACAGATGAAAATAAAGTTGAGTTGTTTGGAAGGAACACACAACACTATATGTGGAGAAAAAAAGGCACAGTACACAAACATCAAAACCTCATCTCGACTGTAAAGTATGGTGGAGGGAGCATCATGGTTTGGGGCTGCTTTGCTGCCTCAGGGCCTGGATAGCTTGCTATCATCTACGGAAAAATGAATTCCCAAGTTTATCAAGACATTTTGCTGGAGAATGTAAGGCTATATGTCCACTAATTGAAGCTCAACAGCAGTTGGGTGATGCAACAGGACAACAACCCAAAACACAGAAGTAAATTAACAACAGAATGGCTTCAACAGAAGAAAAAACGCCTTCTGGAGTGGCCCAGTCCAGACCTTAACCCAATTTGAGATGGTGTGGCATGACCTCAAGAGAGCAGTTCATACCAGACATTCCAAGAATATTGCTGAAATGAAACAGTTTTGTAAAGAGGAATGGTCCAAAATTCCTCCTGACCATTGTGCAGGTCTGATCCGCAACTACAGAAAACTTTTGGTTGAGGTTATGCTGCCAAAGGAGGGTCAACCAGTTATTAAATCCAAGGGTTCACATACTTTTCCCACCCTGCACTGTGAATGTTTACACGGTGTGTTCATAAAGACATGAAAACGTATAATTGTTTGTTTGTTATTAGTTTAAGCAGACTGTGTTTGTCTATTGTTTTTACTTAGATGTAGATCAGATCAGATCATTTTGTGACCAATTTATGCAGAAATCCTGGTAATTCCATAGTGTTCACATACTTTTTCTTGCCACTGTACGCTCAACACACAAAACACACACGCGCACACACGGACATTGATGCCATACACACACACATTCAGACATAGACACGCTTTCACACTCTTCACATACACTGCTACTACTCTGTTAATTATCTATCCTGATTGCCTAGTCACTTTTACCCCTACCTATGTACATACTACCTAAACTACCTCGCACCGCTGCACATTGACTCGGTACTGGTACTCCTAGTATATATCCTTGTTATTGTTATTTTATTGTGTTACTATTTCCTTTTTTTATTTAGCGAATAGTTTTTACTTTTTAACTCTGCATTGTTGGGAAAGGGGTAAGTAAGAAATTCAAGGTGAAGTCTACCTGTTGTATCCGGCGCATATGACTTGATTTGGTTTGATATGGCAAAAGGTGCAGAATTCTTTCAAATAAAAAATAATTCTCCCCGCCCCATAGTAAGATGCAGGTTGACGTTCATTGTCATGAATCTTGAGCGACTTGGGCGATTTCCACTAGATGTGCCTAATCCAAAGTCAAAATTGACTATATTGCTATATTTCTGAACCTGTGAACAGAAACAAGCTACCAGAATAAATTATCTTATCTAATGATTCTGTCTCCTCACAGCTGAGATTGTTGTATGCCCCATATATATATATAACATTCATTTGGTGGCGATAATTTTGAATAATAATTTTATGAAAAATTGAAAAACTCAAAGTGTTGAATTATTATTTATTTTCGGTATTGAAAATCTTTTTCCAGCTATTTTGCAACCTGTGTGGTGCAGCTGTCAACATTTATGTCCTCAAGTGAAACTGGTATGTTTTTCTATTTATGCCAATATTTTTCAGCCAATTTTGTTCTTTAATATATGGCAGACAAACAAGTTCCCTACCTTCTTCCTCTTGCCTCCTGATTTTTTGCGGTAATGCTGTAATCAGTTGGTTGTAACTTTGGAATGAGCAAACATTCCCATATACATTATTTTGTGGCATAACTCCACCATTCCTATTCATAATAACATTAATAAATATAATACCATACAGAAAATACAAAAAACCATCTACTGGAATACCAGTTTGGTTAAAGAATAACTTATGTATGAGTGAAGATTTTAGTCAGAGTTTTAATGCTTTAATATTTAATAATTTGACTGGCTAAGCGTTACAAATAAAGTTAAATATTTTTTGCTTATATGATTTGAAAAACAAGTTGTCTGCAGGCGGCAGCGCCATAAGTAAATAGTTAACTGTGATAAGACTAAAGAGTTAATCAATGTGATTTACCTCTCCATGGTTGCAGGATCTTGTCTATTTTTGCAAACTTTCTTTAGAAATGTGTTGTTTTAAATTCATTTATATCATTAGGGATATGAATACCAAGTATGTCTACTTGACCATCAGCCCATTTTATTGGTAAACTACAACGTAATGTAAAAATAATGTATTTTAAATCACATCTAATATTATTTGTCACATTTGCCGAATACAACAGGTGTAGACCTTACCGTGAAATGCTTACTTACAAGCCCTTAACCAACAATGCAGTTCAAGAAATAGAGTTAAGAAAACATTTACTAAATAAAATAAAGTAAAAAAAATCCAAATCAAAAAGTAACACAAGAAAATGACATAACAATAACAAGGCTATATACAGGGGGGACCAGTACCGAGTGAATGTGCGGGGTACAGGTTAGTCGAGGTAATTTGTAAACTGACTATGCATAGATAATAAACAGCGATTAGCAGCCGTGTAGATAGTCCGGGTGGCAATTTGATTAATTGTTCTGCAGTCTTATGGCTTGGGGGTAGCAGCTGTTAAGGAGCCTTTTGGACCTAGACTTGTCGCTCCGGTACCGCTTGTCGTGTGGTAGCAAACAGTCTATGACTTGGGTGACTGGTGTCTTTGACAATTTTTGGGGCCTTCCTCTGACACCGCCTAATATATATGTCACACCCTGATCTGTTTCACCTGTCTTTGTGATTGTCTCCATCCCCCTCCAGGTGTCACCCATCTTCCTCATTATCCCCAGTGTATTTATCCCTGTGTTCTATATTTGGCTGTTGCCAGTTAGTTTTGTCTGTCAAGCCTACCAGCGTTTTTCTAAAGTTCCTGTTTTCTAGTTTTCCCGGTTTTGACCACTCTGCCTGTCGTCCTGTACCTTTACTGACCTCTGCCTGCCCTTTAGACTGCCCCTGTTCGAATAATACACTTTTGTTACTTCGACACTGTCTGCATCTAGGTCTTACCTTAAACGTGATAATATAGGTCTTGGATGGCAGGAAGCTTGGCCCCAGTGATGTACTGGTCGTACACACTACCCTCTGTAGCACCTTACGGTCAGATACAGAGCAGTTACCATACCAGGCGGTGATGCAACCGGTTACCCCTTTTTCTCTCCAATTTCGTGATATCCAATTGGTAATTGTCTTGTCCCATCGCTGCAACTCCCGCACGGACTTGTGAGAGGCGAAGGTCGAGAAGACAACCCCGCCAAGCCGACTGCTTCTTGACACAATGCACGTTTAACCCGGAAGCCAGCCGCACCAATGTGTCGGAGGAAACACTGTACACCTGGCGACCCTGTCAGCATGCATGCGCCCGGCCCGCCACAGGAGTCGCTAGAGTGCGATGGGACAAGGACATCCTGGTCGGCCAAACCCTACCCTAACCCAGACGACGCTGAAACTCTCGACCCGGTCCAGTACAGCCCGGTCAATGTTAATGGGGGCCTGTTCGGCTCTCCTTTTCCTGTAGTCCACGATCAGCTCCTTTGTCTTGCTCACATTGATGGAGAGGTTGTTGTCCTGGCACCACACTGCAAATGATACAGTCTTATACTCAGCTGGCCCCTCCCCAGATTTTGTGTTAAACACTCTAAAGATTTCTTAGTGTCCAACAAGCTTTCTCTGCCCTTAACCTTGGTCATGTGGTGTGGTAAGAAGAATGCACCTCTCCCCACAGGTGTGATTACTACCTCTGAGGGTTTAGAGCTTGAGGTAGTCACCTAATACAAGTACTTGGGAGTATGACTAGACGGTGCACTGTCCTTCTCTCACCACATATCAAAGCTGCAAGCTAAAGTTAAATCTAGACTTGGTTTCCTCTATCGTAAATCGCTCCTCTTTCACCCCAGCTGCCAAACTAACCCTGATTCAGATGACCATCCTACCCATGCTAGGTAAGGGTGTTCTCGAGCAGCTAGATGTTCTTTACCATTCGGCCATCAGATTTGCCACCAATGCTCCTTATAGGACACATCACTGCACTCTATACTCCTCTGTAAACTGGTCATCTCTGCACACCCGTTGCAAGACCCACTGGTTGATGCTTATTTATAAAACACTCTTAGGCCTCACTCCCCCCTATCTGAGATATCTACTGCAGCCCTCATCCTCCACATACAAAACCCGTTCTGCCAGTCACATTCTGTTAAAGGTCCTCAAAGCACACACATCCCTGGGTCGCTAATCTTTTCAGTTCACTGCAGCTAGCGACTGGAACGAGCTGCAACAAACACTCAAACTGGACAGTTTTATCTCAATCTCTTCATTCAATCATGGGCACTCTTACTGACATTTGTTGCTGCTTTGCGTGATGTATTGTTGTCTCTACCTCTTGCCCTTTGTGCTGTTGTCTGTGCCCAACAATGTTTGTACCCTGTTTTGTGTTGCTACCATGTTGTGTTGCTACCATGTTGTTGTCATGTTATTTTGCTACCATGCTGTGTTGTCATGTGTTGGTGTCATGCAATGTTGTTGTCTTAGGTCTCTCTTTATGTAGTTGTAAGAACCGACGCTGGAGATGAGAAGCAGGTACAGGGAGTGAACATTTAATGGCAGATGGACATGAAACAGAACAGGAACAGACAGATATAGGGGAGGTAATAAAACAGGTGATTGAGTCCAGGTTAGTCCAATGAATCGCTGATGCGCGTGACGAGGGAAACAGGTGTGCGTAATGATGGTGGCAGGAGTGCGTAGTGCTGGGCAGCCTGGCGCCCTCGAGTGCCAGGGAGGGAGAGCGGGATCAGGCATGACAGTAGTGTTGTCTCTCTTGTCATGATGTGTGTTTTGACCTATATTTTAATTTAATTTATTTTTATTTTTAATTCCAGCAGCCGTCCCCGCAGGAGGCCTTTTGCCTTTTGGTAGGCCGTCATTGTAAATAAGAATTTGTTCTTAACTGACTTGCCAAGTTAAATAAAGGTTAAACCAAAATAAATAAAATAAAACACTGCCAGGTCTCTGACCTCCTCCCTATAGGCTGTCTCATCGTTTGTAGGTGATCATATTTTAACAATCCAATAGTAATATGGTACACTTATCATAACTGGCCTTTAGTCCAGAGAGGCTAGAGAAGTGATCTAGATCTTCAATGAGACCATGCAGGAATCCAGATTGTGGACTTAAGAGGAAAATTGGGTCATTGGCATACACTGACCCTTTTGTTTTTATGCCCTGGATTTCTAACCCTTTAGTGTTCTTGTTTGATCTGATATTAATTACTAGCATTTCGATGGCCATAACAAATGGAGACAACAGCCTTGTTTTACTCTTTTTAACGTTTCAATACTTTCTGAGAAGTAACCATTATTTACTATTTTACACCTGGGGCTGCTGTACATAACTTTAACCCATTGTATAAGAGATTCACCTAAATTAAAATTGTCCAGGCATTTACAGTGCCTTCGGAAAGTATTCAGACTTTTTTACTTTTTCCACATTTTGTTACGGTACAGCCTTATTCTAAAAATGATTAAATACTGTAGATGTATTTCCTCATCCATCTACACACAATGCCCTATAATGACAAAGCAAAAACATGTTTTTAGAAATGTTTAGAAATGTTTTAAATATAAAAAAAGGAAATATTACATTTACATAAATATTCAGCAGCTTTGTCATCGATTACATCATCAAGTCTTCTTGGGTATGACGCTACAAGCTTGGCATACCTGTATTTGGGGAGTTTCTCTCATTCTTCTCTGCAGATCCTCTCAAGCTCTGTAAGGTTGGATAGCTGCACAGCTATTTTCAGGTCTCTCCAGAGATTGTTACATCAGGTTTAAGTCCAGGCTCTGGCTGGGCCACTCAAAGATATTCAGAGACTTGTCCCGAAGCCACTCCTGCGTTGTATTGGCTGTGTGCTTATGGTCGTTGTCCTGTTGGAAGGTGAACCTTCTCCTCCATCTTGATGTCCTGAGCACTCTGGAGCAGGTTTTCATCAAGGATCTCTCTGTACTTTGCTCCGTTCATCTTTCCCTTGATCCTGACTAGTCTCCCAGTCCCTACGATTGAAAAACATCCCCACCATGCTTCAGAGTTCATGCCAAAGAGTTGAATCTTGGTTTCATCAGACCAGAGAATCTTTAGGTGCCTTTTATCAAACTCCAAGTCTTTAGGTGCCTTTTACTGAGGAGTGGCTTCAGTCTGGCCACTCTACCAGTGGTGTCTGTGGTGTGCTGGGGAGCCAACATAAAAGCCGGTGATGCTTCTCGGGTAAATAAGCTGATCAGGAAGGCTAGCTCTGTCCTGGGGATGAGCCTGGACACTCTAGAGGAGGTGGCGGAGAGACGGATCCTGGCCAAACTGCTGGCCATCATGGACAACGTCAAACACCCTCTGCATGCCATGGTTATGACGCAGAGGAGCACCTTCAGTCACAGACTGATCCCACCACAGTGTGCCAGAGAGCGCTACAGGAGGTCCTTCCTGCCGGCGGCTATTGGACTATCTAATGCCTCACCGGGGTGCCATGCCGTCGGCAACACAGACCTAGAACTGTTGGGGTGTTAGGACCTAGTTTAACAATTGTGCATCCATCTGTGAGTAACTCTGGTCTGTAATCACTCATTCACTCAGGACTTATTTATTCATTCAGGTCTGTATATACACACTCATGTACAGTTGTTATATCATATCACGTACAATATTGCAAGTAATTCTTGGACTTAACTTACGTAGTCATTCACTCAGGAATGCATATTAGTATCCTGTCAGTTTTTTCATTGCTTTTAGGATATTGAATGTGCAATACGTGCAGTTATCTGTAATTAAACCCTGCGCACTAAGGACTGTATTTTAAAGGAATTATTATTATTACCCCAAATTATACCATACACACATTTATCTATTTAAGTATCTCTTCCTGTCATTTACCTGTACAGTTAATATAACCATGCAAAATATTCACTTACCTGTTCATTTAACCAGTATGTCTATTAAGTCAACTATTATTACCCTCACACATATCATACGCATTTTTAGCTATTGAAGTATTTCTCTGCCATTGACCTGTATAGTATAGTTTACCATCCACCAATGTATAGTGTACATATTCAGCCAACTACCCATACTATGCAATGTCTTTTTATAGCTTTTTTGCACTCCAGACTTCTTGTATTTCTATACTTTTTCATACTGCCACTCTATGTATCATGTATATTGTATCTGTCTTGTGTTTTTTTTTTTCTGGCATTTTGCACCTGCCCTATGTTTTGTTGTAGCTGCTTGACAAAGAAATTTCCCCTCGGGATCAATAAAGTATCTATCTATCTATCTATCTATCTATCTATCTATCTATCTATCTATCTATCTATCTATCTATCTATCTATCTATCTATCTATCTATCTATCTATCTATCTATCTATCTATCTATCTATCTATCTATCTATCTATCTATCTATCTATCTATCTATCTATCTATCTATCTATCTATCTATCGTGACTATGCATAGATAATAAACAGTGAGTAGCAGCAGTGTAAAAACAAAGGGGTATAAGCTGTTAAGGAGCCTTTTGGACCTAGACTTGGCACTCCGGTGCCGCTTGTCGTGCGGTAGCAGAGAGAACAGTCTATGACTTGGGTGACTGAAGTCTTCGACAATTTTTTGGGCCTTCCTCTGACATCGCCTAGTATATGTCCTGGATTGCAGGTAGCTTGGCCCCAGTGATGTATTGGGCCGTATGCATTATGATTCCTGGTGGCACGACTCTTTCCATCAACTCTTTCTTTTTACAAAATGTTTTACACTATTAGGATGTTTTCCCTATCTGTGCTTTTACTCACAGTCCAGGATAATTACATGCTAATACTTGCTTATAGGGCTTGATACTAATTTACTGTGGAATTGGGAACTAGATAGCTGTGATTCCACTACGGAAGACATTTCTCACGGACGCGTTTTGTTCATCATTTATTATCTTCCGCCAATTGAAAGGTTGTCGGCGTAGCTACATTATGAAACCAGCATGGGGGACTGTAAGCTAGCTGCTAAATAACAGTCAAAACGGTGCTGTATTTTTGGATTCTGACTTCGATAACTTGAGTATTTCACCATGCATTCGCTGATCCTGTGCAAAGGCACAGCTGCGGCTGTTGCTGCGAGGAGAATGCGGAATATTTTAGGTCCTGTCCTGGTTAAAGGCGGCTGGATGTGGAATACTCATGAGGTCAAACTCCTCAACACATCGGCAGGTGACTGACCATAGCTAACGTTAATAGTAACACTAATGGCTATTGTCATAGTGTCCAGCTATTGTTTTTTTTTTGCTTAAAACCCAATTTTTGTCGTCTTTACGTTTATATTTAAAGTGTGCTGATGTAACAGGCTAGCAAGTTAGCTAGCTAGCCACTATGGAAGTAGATTGTTAGCATGCTGTCACCTGTCACCTACATTTCGTATGTTGCTGGTAACTAGCTAGCGTTTTACAACTACTGTAATCCCCAAGTTAGCAGATTGCACTGTCACATTCACATAACATGCTGAGCTTCACTAAGCAAATCATCCCTAATTAGGCCTACTCCTGTTGTTTTTTTTTTTTCTGTGGCATTGGTTCCTGCAAACGTATGAGTTTTTTGTGTGGCCTCAATCACTGTATTGAAACCTATATTTTTTCTTCTGTGTGTCAGGTGACACAGTGAAGATAGGCGAGATCTCCTACCAGCTCAAAACACCCAGGAACCCAGAGCTAGTGCCCATCAACCACAGTATGTAGCACCAGTGATAAGCTCTACCTTCAATGCAATGTATTTCTGTGTGTGTGAGAGAGAAAGAGAGAGAGAATGAATGAGAGAGTGAATTTGTGTTTGCTTGTCCTTCCTTGTGTGTGATAGTGTCGGAGACCCTTCCACAGACTGTGGTCCAGCACCTGCGTTGGATCATGCAGAAGGATCTGTTGGGTCAGGACGTGTTCCTCATCGGACCCCCCGGACCCCTACGACGATCCATCGCCATGCAGTACCTGGTGAAAATACACACACACACACTACTAGTCCACTGAGCAAATCAATAAAACATTTTATCAAATAAAATGTTAATTGTCACATGCTTCATAAACAACCGGTGTAGACTATTAGTGAAATGCTTACGGGCCCTTCCCAACAATGCAGAAGACAATCAAAACGCTAATAATAGAGAAATGTATTGTAACACGAGGAATAAATACACAATGAGCAATGATAGCGAGTTGATGTGCAGGGTTACTAGAAAATTGAGGTAGATCTGTACATATAGGTAGAGGTAAAGTGACTAATCAACAGGATAGATAATAGACAGTAGCAGCAGCATATGTGATGTGTGGAAGTGCCGCTCTATATCTGTGCTGAAGCCTATCTAGGGACTGATGCTGTATAACAGGAGTTGAAAAACCTATGTTCAACAGTAGCATAGCGCTGTAGTTACAATTACTAGTAATATTAGTTACTATTAACATGTAATAAATTATCAAGAGCAATGTGATGACTAATTACTATTACTACAAGTATACACTGTAAAGCATTATTGAGTGTTTTTAAAGTGTTATGGAGTACTCTAGTATTAGGAAGTGTTCTGAGGTGTTGTGTTGACTTCCCTGGTTGGTTAGGAGCTGACTAAGAGAGAGGTGGAGTATGTAGCTCTGTCCAGAGACACTACAGAGACAGATCTCAAACAAAGAAGAGAGATACGATCTGGAACAGCCTTTTACATAGACCAGGTGAGTACCGTTCACCTGTCAGTCCATCCATCCATCAATCTATCCGTATGCACTATATACAGCGGGTGAAATAAGTATTGAACACGTCACCATTTTTCTCAGTAAATATATTTCCAAAGGTGCTATTGACATGACATTTTCACCAGATGTTGGTAACAACCCAATCCATACATACAAAGAAACCAAAACAAATAAGTTCAGAAATTAAGTTATGTGTAATAATGTGAAATGACACAGGGAAAAAGTATTGAACACACTTACTGATATTTATTTAATACTTTGTACAAAATACCTTTGTTGGTAATGACAGCTTCAAGACGCCTCCTGTATGGAGAAACTAGTCGCATGCATTGCTCTGGTGTGATTTTGTCTTCAAATCTTGAAGGTTCCGTGGGCCTCTTCTATGAATCTTGATCTTCAGTTCTTTCCATAGATTTTCAATGGGATTTAAGTCAGGTGATTGGCTGGGCCATTCTAGCAGCTTTATTTTCTTTCTTTGACATGCTTTTTTTTCAGCAATGGAGTCTTGCGTGGTGAGCGTGCATACAGGCCATGCATTACTTACTGTTTTCTTTGAGACAACAGTACCTGCTAATTGCATGTATTTTTGAAGCTCTCCACAAGTGGTCCTTGGCTCTTGGACAACTCTTCTAATTATTATTTTCACTCCTCTGTCAGAAATCTTGCGAGGAGCACCTGGTCGAGGCAAATTTATGGTGAAATGATTGTCTTTCCACTTCCGTATTATGGCCTCAACAGTGCTCACTGGAACATTCAGATGCTTAGAAATGAGCCTATAACCAATGCCATCATTATGTTTTGCAACAATTAGGTTGCGAAGGTCTTGAGACAGCTCTTTGCTTTTACCCATCATGTGATGTGTCTTGTGTGACACCTTGGCAATGAGACCTTTTTGTAGGCCATCAGTTGGGACTGAACCAGCTGATATTAATTTGCACTGACAGGGGGCTGGATTGCATTTTAATTACTGATAGTTTTCAGCTGTTGTCTTGGCTTTCCATGCCTTTTTGCACCTCCCTGTTCTTCATGTGTTCAATACTTTCCCTGTGTCATTTCACATTATTACACATAACCTAATTTCTGAACTTATTTGTTTTGGTTTCTTTGTATGTATGGATTACTTGGGTTGTTACCAACATCTGGTGAACATTTCATGTCAATAGCACCTTTGGAAATATATTTACTGAGACAAATGGTGATGTGTTCAATACTTATTTCACCCGCTGTAGCTATCAATTTGAAGTTCTGAATAGGTGTTTTAAAACAATGTTCGGATATCTCAGTGGTGTGAACATTAAGACATTTTGTATTTTGTCATTGCAGCTACATACTGATGATCATATAAAAATAAAAAATATGCTTTCTTGTTAAAAATAGCACTACTTTGTGGTTTTCTGAAGAGATCACCTCATTGATCAAAGCTCCACTCTACAGCAGCACTAACTAATAATCTGGTTACTGATTAGATAAGCTGCTTTCAATATAAAGACTAATTTCCTGGTTGGTTAATTTGTGGCTTGGTTCTACACTTGGGCTAGGAATTGCCAGGGACCTCATGATACGATTTCATAATGCTTAGGTGCCGATACAATATGTATTGCAATACTATATGTATCACGATTTATCACAATTCTATATGTATTGCAATTCGATATTGCTATTTTGTAGCGATTCGATGTTCCAAACATATTGCTCACTATATATGTTGCAGAGGGACAAGGGAGAGCCATAATAAAAAAACGTTTTGATCAGTCATGGTAATTAAAGTGCTGAAAACCTGTTGGCTCACCATTTAAAAAGAAGATTAAGGCCAAGCTATAGGAGGAGAAATACCAAAGTATTTAAAAACTACCTTTTTAGAGAATTGATACTTGGAGTCATAGAATCCTTATAATATTGTCAAAATAATATTGCGTTACTCTACTGTATCGATTTTGCCCCCATGCTTATTCTACACTAGCCATCTAATGATCGGTGAGATTCATCAGGACACAGTCCATTCTGTGAGCTGGTGAGCTAAAAAAAATGATTCTATCTGATCTTTATGAAATATTATGTGGACATGGTATTACTGACTTCTAAGCTGTGTGTGTGCAACATACCGAAACAAAACAAACTATGCAGTGGGGTAAATGCAGATGGACAAACCTCATGCTTCAGCCTATGTACATTTTATAGCCACTATTCTTCATCAGTTGGGCTACAGGTGACAATGCATAGGCTATATGCATGGTCCAATATGTTAAAATCATTTAAATATAATTTTTTACCAATTTGGCCCATTTCTGGAGGTGGAAAATATATTTTAGATGGTGTCAGCATAATTTTATTTTGGTGTATTTTGGAGTAGAATATCCTTTTAAAAGGTCACCAGAACTGAGCTTCTCTGTCCTTCTACATGAAAAATGATCCCAGGGAGGAAACCCTAAGCAAGGGGACTGGAATTTGGTTGTTATTGTGATTTCTGATGGGTGGCCAACCATCCCCTAGGAGAGCATTAAAGGGGCGGTGTTGTATTTTGAGACCGGCTTGAATATGCAAATATGCAAATAGACAGAGGGCAGCTTACATTTTTGTCTGATTCTCTGTATGGTTATAGGCCTAAGTGGCTAAAAAAGTTAATGTCAAGCCCTGTAGACACTCATCCACTGGTCTCTGCTCTGCCTAGAGACCGTCACCATGGAGACAGGGTGTTAATGAACTGAAGTAATTCCCCCAGGGGGAAGCCCTCAGATTATCCTCTCCCTGGGGTTCAGATGATAGATCCTAGATGATTGATCCTAGGGCCATTCATTCAGGGGAAACATCATCCATCCTACACTTTAATAATTCACTTTGGCGGCCTACTTTATTCAACTAGACAATATGTAAAATGTATAATTTGCTGCAAGGACCAAATTGCTGCAGGAAGGGGCAGAGCAATGTTGCTTTTGGCCTACTCCTCTCCTCTTCCTCCTCCTCTTCTTCTTCCAATGAAAACAAAGCCACCAGGATTAGTGTATACACCTCCTCTCCACCCCCGCTTCCCCACTGGCCACCATCCATCCCACAAAGAGAAAACAGGTTCATTGTTCCCATGGCAACAGGTGCTGAATAGCTGCACCATTATGGATTGAGGTAATTGGGGTCAACATTATTCACAAATTTGTCATTTACTTCTTCAGCAATGGCTGTTTTGGATTGATTTGTTCGTGAGGTTGTGTGGACCGGGTATGCATGGAACTGGTTTTCTGACAGGATTGGGTACTAGCCGAAGGGTGTGTTGACTAGAGCATCAGAGTATTCCTGTGGGCCTTGCGCTCATTCTGAGACCTATATTCAGGCTTTGTGTGTCAATCCATCTTCTCTCCTCTCTCCTCTTCCCTCTCTTCTCTCACTAATAAACTCCTCCAATTCAACATCCTTGTAGTCAGGTTCTAATATAGATCCAGGGCTGGAAATAATCACTGTACTCAGAGATTCTTCTGCCGTTGAAATCCTTGGGCTGGCCGCCTAAGCATTTTTTTGGGCCGCCCAAGCCCAATCAATGTTTTTTTAGTGTTAAAGAAATATATATATTTTCGGCATAAAAAAATACAATTTAAGATATAAAGGATGTAGAAAAGATAATGAACTTATATACACTACTGTTCAAAAGTTTGGGGTCACTTAGAAAAAATAAGTAAAATAACATCAAATTTATCAGAAATACAGTGTAGACATTGTTAATGTTGTAAATTACTATTGTAGCTGGAAACAGCAGATTTTTTTATGGACTATAGGCGTATAGAGGCCCATTATCAGCAACCATCACTCCTGTGTTCCAATGGCACGTTGTGTTAGCTAATCCAAGTTTATCATTTTAAAAGGCTAATTGATCATTAGAAAACCCTTTTGCAATTATGTTAGTACAGCTGAAAACTGTTGTGCTGATTAAAGAAGCAATAAAACTGGCCTTCTTTAGACTAGTTGAATATCTGGAGTATCAGCATTTGTGGGTTCGATTACAGGCTCAAAATGGCCAGAAACAATGAACTTTCCTCTGAAACTCGTCAGTCTATTCTTGTTCTGAGAAATGAAGGCTATTCCATGCGAGAAATTGCCAAGAAACTGAAGATCTCGTACAATGCTGTGTACTACTCCCTTCACAGAACAGGCCCCGGTGCACAACTGAGCAAGAGGACAAGTACATTAGAGTGTCTAGTTTGAGAAACAGACGCCTCACAAATCCTCAACTGGCAGCTTCATTAAATAGTACCCATAAAACACCAGTCTCAACGTCAACAGTGAAGAGGCGACTCCGGGATGCTGGCCTTTAAGGCAGACTTGCAAAGAAAACGCCATATCTTCCTCTGTCCAGTGTCTGTTCTTTTGCCCATCTTAATGTTTTCTTTTTATTGGCCAGTCTGAGATATGGCTTTTTCTTTAGTTATGTTTGAGCAGAATAACACAGCATTAGCCATGACAAAATGCATAGAATTGCAGGATATTAGCTTTAAAACTAATCACAGGAAATTTGTTTTAAAACGGCAAAAAATATTCTTGGTTCCATGGAGAAATGTGTGGAATTGCAGGAAATTGGCTTAAAATTGGGCCTCTAAAACTTTCTCTAAAATTCAGCTACGCCCCATACCACACCCCCTGCCATGCCCACCACCTAAGACCCTTTTTGATCCAGAAAAAAACCTACAGGTAACTATCAAAATAATGGAAACACTTAGTAAATGACGGATGCAAAGTGTATTGAAAGCTGGTTCTTCCACACAGGTGTGGTACCTGAATTAATTAAGCAATTAACATCCCATCATGCTTAGGGTCATGAATAAAAATGCTGGGTAGGCCATTATTTAGCCTACAATGGCTATGCCCCCATAGGATGACAATGCCCCCATCCACAGGGCTTAAGTGGTCACTGAATGTTTTGATGAGCATGAATAATTAAGTAAACCATATGCCATGGCCGTCTCAGTCACCAGATCTCAAACCAATTGAAAACTTACGGGAGATTCTGGAGACAGCGTTTTCCACCACCATCCACAAAACACCAAATTATGGAATTTCTCTTGGAAGTATCATGTCGCATGATACTTCCTATGCCAAGGTACATTGAAGCTGTTCTGCCTCAAGCTTGCCCAACGCCCTATTAAGACACTTTATTTAGGGGTTTCCTTTATTTTGGCAGTTACCTGTTGCTATCAGGTCAACTGCAGCTACTAGTTAGCCAGTTCTGTTCCCTTGCCTCACTTCTCTTTTCTCCAGCTTCCGGGCCATATCCAAAGCAAGGCAACGGTCCCATTGCTCTGTGGGGTTCTTATTATAAAAAGCCAGAGAAAGTATTTTGAGGGATATTTTTTTTCCTCTTCCAACCATATCGTCCTCTTCTGTATCCACACACACACAACACACACACCAGCACAAGGCCTGCTTATGGTTTTGCTTCCTCTCCTCTCGCCATCCTGCGTCACTCCACATTTCTAACAATTATCTGATTACAGTGTCCTCTGTGCTGAAAATGGACCAGGGGTTTATATATAGTCATCTGGTTCCAGCTATAGTTTTTATGGCTGCTCTTCCCACAGACCCGGGCCGTGTATTTACATGTAAACTTAATTATATGGCAACATCGCTCTGTGGTTGGCCCAAACGGCTAAGGTTTCTTGCCTTTGACGTCAAAGCTGTTTAATTTGCCTACACACACACACACGGATGCACGCTCACTCACAAAGTTTATCTTGTTGATACAGTAGACCTATCACACGTTTGGTTAGGGTAGAAAATAGCCTGTGTTAAAATAGCCAGACTGTTTTGATACAGAAGGACATTCTCAGGAAAGCATTATGGTATGTCTGTGTTGTTCAATGAAGCGGGGCAGTTTGACTATAAAAATAAGGGTAAGCTTTTACGTAGTAATGTTGATGTTGGCACATGTGTTGGGGAGGACAGTTAGCGGAGGTAGTAGTGCTTGCAGATACACAAGGATTCAGGGAGCAGTCCTTTAAGCCTGATGTGTGTCAATCAACTCATCAATAAAGCAGGCAATCGATCAACCAATGAAACCAATCAGTTCATCAACTTGTAATTTGTCTAGTTTTACAGTGTCGACTGTATGTGGAATGTATAACAAATGTTGTACTGCAGTGTGCGGTGCGGGCGGCGACAGAGGGCAGGATCCTGGTTCTAGAGGGGCTGGAGAAAGCGGAGAGGAACGTTCTCCCGGTTCTAAACAACCTGCTGGAGAACCGAGAGATGCAGCTGGAGGACGGACGCTTCCTCATGTCCTACCAGCGCTACGACAAACTACTGACGGTGAGACCTGTGTGTGTGTGTGTGTGTGTGTGTGTGTGTCAGCTGTGTGTGGGCGCATTGAGCACTGTGTTCTGCCTCAGCGTTCAAAGGCAGTTGATTTAGCCCTGTCCCCTGCAGGAGCACACCAAAGAGGAGCTGGATGCGTGGCAGATTGTGCGTGTGAGCGAGGACTTCCGTGTCATCGCCCTGGGACTTCCTGTCCCCCGGTACAAAGGCAACCCCTTGGACCCGCCCCTCCGATCCCGCTTCCAGGCCAGAGACATCTACTACCTACCCTTCAAGGTTAGCGCAACGATCCCAGATCAACTAGCCTATCCTACAGGTTCTATTAATTACAGATGTGGGTCAGAAGGAGTAACACTCTGAAGCACCAGTGTAGTGTCTGATTACTTCATATGTTTTCTCTCACTCAGGATCAGTTGGAAATCCTGTACACGGTTGGACCAAACGTGCCTGCCGAGAGGTAACGATAGACAGACACACACACACACACACACACACACACACACACACACACCCACACACACTAATGCTGTACAATATTGAACCGAGTTACAATTTAGTAATAGCCTAATACGTGTGCTGTGTTGTCTCTTTGTATCTCAGGGTGTCCCAGCTGCTGTCGTTTGCCACCACTCTCTGTTCCCAGGAGTCATCCAACCTGGGTCTGCCTGACTTCCCTGTGGACAACCTGCCTCCTGCTCTCACAGTACTGGTAAGACCGATGGAGGGAGGGACGAGAGAAGCGTGAAGGAGGAGAGGAGTGAGGGTTTAGGGCTGGCCTTGGTCTGCCTGACTTCTCTGTGGACAACCCGCCTCCTGCTCTTACAGTACTTTTGAGAAACGACTGGAGGGAAAATGGATGGAGCGGAGAGGGACAAGGGAGTGAGGACAAAGAGCTGCTTCACAGATGTCCTTTGTATCAGTCTACTCCTCCACAGTATCAAGAGTCAATTCACCCACCGAACAATCAATCAATCAATTAGACAATAAGTCAATCAACCAACCGTCTTATCAATCAATTAATTAGTCAATATACATTCAATTTCAACCAACCAACCCTTTCTCTGTTCCTGTGTGTCTCCAGGAGCAGTTTCCCATGCTGTCGTCCCAGCAGCTGGTGCAGAGGCTCTACCCCTACCAAGCCATGTTGGGGAAGGAGGGCCGCACCGCCGTGGAGGGGGTTCTTAGTGTAAGAACACACACGGACACGCACACAGACATGCACATTTGCACAGATGTGCACACGCACACACACACACACACACGGCTGACTGTTTTCGTCCCTCTCCAGAGGTTTGAGTTGCTGGACGCGCGTCAGCAGCCGGCTTCCAGTGCTGTCCTGAGGGTGGAGCCAGCGAGCACAGGGCAGCCCGGCCAGACGGGAGCCCAGGCTGACGTCACACTCCGCATCACAGACAAGGACATCACCTTCCAGGTAACACAAACCCTTTGTGATTGTGGCCCATTCTGTAGAGACGGCTGACTACTGGGGCAGTGTGGGGTTTGGAGGAATGACATACCAGAGTTGAAAGAGAATGTCTGGTCCACAGCCATCTACTAGGTTGTATAGGGCTTTGGTCCACACTTCTAAGTCGCCTGGTCAATGAGAATGGTGGCATTATCTGCAGTTCTTCGAATGCTCTTATTTGTTGTGTGTTTGAGCTCTCATGTGGGACTCCGGAAGTGTGTTTTGTGTGTGTGTGTGTGATCTTCTGTGAGGCCCCATATCTGCTGGATTATGAGAGAAAGGGAAGTACTTAATATGGATTAAAGATGGTGTGTGTTGATGTGTAACAAAATGGTGATATCCGGTTGTTTTTCTAGTTGATGTGAACTTGTCACTCTCTCTATGCAATGTTTTCTTTAGCATTGCTGGATCCCTCTAAAAATGCTCTCTTTCTCTCTCTCTCTCTCTCTTTTGCTCTGTCTCTCTCTCTTGCTCTCGCTCTCTCACTCTCTTCCTCTCTCTCTATATGCAGTCATGGCCAAAAGTTTTGAAAATGACGTATTTGTAGTATTTGTCTCCACAAAGTTAGCTGCTTCAGTGTTCTTAGATCTTTATGTCAGTAGTCACTATGGTACACTGAAGTATAATTACAAGTATTCCATAAGTGTCAAAGGCTCTCATTGACAATGACATTCAGTTTTTGCAAAGAGTCAATATTTGCAGTGTTGACCCTTCTTTTTCAAGACCTCTGCAATCCGCCCTGACATGCTGTCAATTAACTTCTGGGCCACAACCTGACTGATGGCAGACCATTCTTGCATAATCAATGCTTGGAGTTTGTCAGAAGTTCTGGGTTTTTGTTTGTCCACCGGCCTCTTGAGGATCGACCAGATTAAGGTCTGGGGAGTTTCCTGGCCATGGACCCAAAATGTCGATGTTTTGTTCCCCGAGCCACTTAGTTATCACTTTTGCCTTATGGCAAGGTGCTCCATCGTGCTGGAAAAGGCATTAGTCGTCACCAAACTGTTCTTGGATTGTTGGGAGAAGTTGCTTTCGGAGGATGTGTTGGTACCATTCTTTATTCATGGCTGTGTTCTTAGGCAAAATTGTGAGTGAGCCCACTGCCTTGGCTGAGAAGCAACCCCACACATGAATGGTCTCAGGATGCTTTACTGTTGGCATGACGCAGGACTGATGGTAGCGCTCACCTTGTCTTCTCCGGACAAGGTGTTTTCCGGATGGCCCAAACAATCGGAGGATTCATCAGAGAAAATTACTCTACCCCAGTCCTCAGCAGTCCAATCCCTGTACCTTTTACATAATATCAGTCTGTCCCTGATGTTTTTCCTGGAGAGAAGTGGCTTCTTTGCTGCCCTTCTTGACACCAGGCCGTCCTCCAAAAGTCTTCGCCTCACTGGGCGTGCAGATGCACTCACATCTACCTGCTGCCATTCCTGAGCAAGCTCTGCACTGGTGGTGGCCCGAGCCTGCAGCTGAATCAACTTTAGGTGACGGTTCTGGCGCTTGCTGGACTTTCTTGGGTGCCCTGACGCCTTCTTCACAACAATTGAACCTCTCTCCTTGAAGTTCTTGATGATCCGATAAATGGTTGATTTAGGTGCAATCTTACCAGCAGCAATATCCTTGCCTGTGAAGCCCTTTTTGTGCAAAGCAATGATGACGGCACGTGTTTCCATACAGGTAACCATGGTTGACAGAGGAAGAACAATGATTTCAAGCACCACCCTCCTTTTAAAGGAGTGATCTCCAGCCTTGTCCTCGTCAACACTCTCACCTGTGTTAACGAGACACTCACTGACATGATGGCAGTGGAAATGTTTTTTGGGGATTAAGTTCATTTTCATGGCAAAGAGGGACTTGAAATTGCAAATTGCCATTATCAACACTTAGGCAGCAAACTTTGTGGAGACCAATACTTGTGTAATTCTCAAAACCTTTGGCCACAACTGTATACAGCGGGTGAAATAAGTATTGAACACGTCACCATTTTTCTCAGTAAATATATTTCTATATATATATCTCTCTCAAATTCAATATGCTTTAATGCCATGAAAGACTAGGCCAATATTGCCAAAGCGAAGTTATACACATAAACAATTATGAAAACGACAGCGACGTCCATAAGTATAGTAGCTATAATACTCTCTGACTACAGGTCCCAGCAGGCACCAAGGCACCCCGCCCCCCCAACAGTAACCCTGCCTTCATCAGCACCCCGAGCCACGCCCAGCTCCTGGCCGAGATGGTTCAGTCACACCTGGTCAAAGACATGTGCCTGATAGGGGCCAAGGTACACACACACACACACACACACTGCTGCTCCAGTATATACTATTTCTTAAACTGCTTGACCAAGACATTACCTCATTTATATTTGTAAATACAGTCATACTTGACATAGTACATTCATGATCTATTACTATTTATTACAGACTATTACTATGCGAACTATACCTCTTCTAATACTTGTTATTTGTTACGTGACAAATACAATTTGATTGTATAGTTTTTTTTGACACACACGCCCTAACCTCCATCTAAGATGCTTAGTTACATTTAATGTGTGTTGGTTTGCTTTTGCTACTTGGACAAAATTCTAACCAGTTCATGTATGTTTTCAGGGTTGTGGCAAGTCAGCGGTTGCCAAAGAGTTTGCTGAGATGCTGGGCTACAACATCGAGCCTATAATGCTCTATCAGGTAAGAATACAGTACCTCACAAATCTCAGACCACACACACACACACACACACACACACACACACACACACACACACACACACAGTTGTCCCTTCCATAGCAGACACACAGTAATGCGTCACTCATGGCTCTGTCCCAGGGGTTAATGTACTGTATTTCACAGGAGCACGTTCCTCACATAACACACTGTGTGCCGTGTGTGTGAAAGCAAATGTTTTCTCAGAGAGAGGGAGTGTGTGTGTGTGTGTGTGTGTGTGTGTGTGTTACAAACAGTATGTGGCTTGTAGGTTGTCGTGATCTGTGTCTGTGTCTGTGTGTGTGTGTGTGTGTGTGTGTGTGTGTGTGTGTGTGTGTGTGTGTGTGAGATAGTGGCTATGATTACACCACCTCATCTCTCTCTATAGGACATGACAGCCAGGGACCTGTTACAGCAGCGCTACACGTTAGCTAATGGAGACACAGCGTGGAGACCCTCTCCCCTGGTCACTGCTGCCCAGGAGGGCAAGCTACTGCTGCTGGACGGCATACACCGGGTTAACCTGGGAACCCTGGCCGTACTCTCCAGGTACATACACACTTACGCGCAGTTGCAGACACACACACACACACACACACACACACACATGCAGACAGGAACACGTGCACACTCACATATAGCATGTCATCTACTAATAGCATGTCTACTGTATTACAGCTTAATGGCCACTGTGACTGGTCCTAGATCAGTCATCCACTAATACATGGGTCTTCAACCTTTTATTGCCTAGGGCGAGAAATATACCCTTTTAGCTAGAACTGTGACGCCAAACCAGGGTTTCCATTAGGAAAATGTGGCTCCGGACATTTGAATGGCAGCATTTTAATTTACCGTACATTTGAGAAATTTACCGTAACCACATGCATTGGGTGCGTAACCTGATAAGGGCGTCCACCCATAGTGCTCAGAATGACAGAAATCACATTTATATTATGGTAGTTCATATTTACTGAACATGCAAGTCCAGGATGCAACGATGTGCAGTCCCTTACCAAATTCTGATGCGCACTTTGAAGACGCTAGAATAACTGTCCACGTTTAGACAAGTAACGAACAGCAAAATCACTAGCCTATGTTAATCTGCGATAGTAGAAAAGTTGACCTATTCTATTGGTCAGCTTGTCAAGAAAGAAATAGCCTTTTCCAAACAGACTCTCGGGACAGTTGTGGAATGATAGATCCCAAATTCATACAACCAGTAGGCCTAGGCTAATGTTTAGTTTAAAATGTTGATCAACTATTATTTATTCACATTATAAGTGCAGCAATGCGCAAAAGGCAGTAGGCTATGTGCAAATGTTCGTTCGATAATGCAATTAACAGAAAAGACTTGAGGCTGTAAACGCTGCCAAAGGTGCTTCAACAAAGTACTGATTAAAGGGTCTGAATACTTTATTTCTGAGGGGCGGGGTGGTTTATACATTTGCAAAAAAAATAAAAGAACGGTTTTCTCTTTGTCATTATGGGGTATTGTGTGTAGATTGATGAGGAAAATAAACTATTTAATCAATTTTAGAATAAGGCTGTAATGTAACAAAATGTGAAAAAAGTTAAGGGGTCTGATTACTTTCCGAATGCACTGTATACATACTATAAACATTAAGGACACTTGCTATTTTTATTACATAGACGGACCAGATGAATCCAGGTGAAAGCTATGATCCTTTATTGATGTCACTTGTTAAATCCACTTCAATCAGTGTAGATGAAGGGGAGGAGACAGGTTAAAGAAAGATTTTTAAGCCTTGAGACAATTGAGACAGAGATTGTGTATGTGTGCCATTCAGAGGGTAAATGGGCACAACAAAATATTGAAGTGCCTTTGAATGGGGTATGGTAGAAGGTGCCAGGCACACCGGTTTGTCTCAAGAACTGCAACGCCGCTGAGTTTTTCACACTCAACAGTTTTCCATGTGTGTCAAGAATGGTCCACCACTCAAAGGACATCCAGCTGTTGGAAGCATTGGAGTCAACATGGGCCAGCATCCCTGTAAAAACGCTTTCAACTACTTGTAGAGTCCATCCCAACGAATTGAGGCTTGAGGGCAACTCAATATTAGTAAGGTGTTCTTAATGTTTTGTACACTCCATGTATATTTTCACACTGAGGTTGGAATAATACTGTGAAATTGAGAAAATTATGATAATGCCCTTTTAATGTAAGAACTGTTTGAAAAGACTGCCTGAAATGTCTGCCTGTTTCAGTGGGATGGAGTTCTGGCCTTCCATGGTGACATCACCATGCAGTAAATGTCTTAATAAATCAATAAGAAATAGAGTTCCAAACCACTCTGCCATTAACATCTCATTTTTAGTTTTGCCCTCCCCACTCATACCTCTCCCAGACAGTCCTAGCTAAATGCTTGCTTGAGAAATGTCTCTTTGTTAAGAAGCTATTTTGGTTGCTTTTTGACCATTTTAAATGAAAACAATCACAGTAAGGTACTTCATTGTTACCCAAAAATGATTTGAAATTGCGCTGCATTGGTTAGCCATGTGTTGGCAAAAATGTATGTAACACTTTATTTGAATAGTCCATCGGTAGATGCTCTACAGACTATCTACAGACGTTCAGTTGCATTTCAACTAACTATCTACTAATCCTAGCGCTTATTGTTTTATTTATATATATATATATATATATCTATCTGGGGGTACCCCTGCCCTAATACTATGTCTACTGTGTTACTGGTCACGGTGACTGGTTCTAGATCAGTCATCCATTAATACTATATCTAGTTTGTCCACTGTGTTACAGGTTACTGGCCACTGTGACTGGTCCTGGATCAATCACCTACTAATACTATGTCTACTGTAATTTAGGTTGCTTCATGACAGAGAGCTGTCTCTGTACGACGGGTCCAGACTGCTGAGGTGGGACAGATACCAGGCACTCAAGGAAGAGCTACAGCTTACAGACGAACAGCTACACGAAAGGTATACACGCATGCAGGAACACTCAAATTAATATGATGTGTTACGTTTGGCATGGTTACTTAAGGAGTGTGGATGGGTGGGCTTTATAACGCAAACGTGTTTTTAGTTTCCAATGACTAAACCTAACCTGTTTCCTGTCATTAAGGTTAACCCAAATGTTGCGTTTTTTTAATCTCATTACGGACAGCTTTAGCATTTTAGCTATCTAGCTACTTTTCAACTATACTGAACAAAAAATATAAACACAACATGTAAAGTGTTGGTCCCATGTTTCATGAACTGAAATAAAAGATCCCAGAAATGTTCCATATGCACAATAATCTTATTTCTCTCAAATGTTGTGCACCAATTTGTTTACATCCCTGTTAGTGAGTATTTCTCCTTTTACAAGATAATTCATCCATCTGACAAGTGTGGCATTTCAAGAAGCTGATTAAAGAGCATGATCATTACAAAAGTGTACCTTGTGCTGGGCACAATAAAAGGCCACTCTAAAATGTGCAATTTTTGGCTGACTGCAGGAATGTCCACCAGAGCTGTTGCCAGAGAATTTAATGTTAATTTCTCTACCATAATCTGCCTCCAACGTCGTTTTAGAGAATTTGGCAGTACGTCCAACTGGCCTCACAACCACAGACCACGTGTAACCACACCAGCCCAGGACCTCCACATCCGGCTTCTTCACCTGCAGGATCGTCTGAGACCAGCCACCTGGACAGCTGATGAAACTGTGGGTTTGCACAACCTAATAATTTCTGCACAAACTGTCAGAAATTGTCTCAGGATGCTCATCTGCGTGCTCGTGGTTTTGACCTGACTGCAGTTTGGCGTCGTAACCGACTTCAATTGGCAAATACTCACCTTCGATGGCCACTGGCACGCTGGAGAATTGTGCTCTTCACAGATGAATCTCGGTTTCAGCTGTACCTAGCAGATGGCAGACAGTGTGTATGCCGTCGTGTGGGCGAGCGGTTAGCTGATGTCAACGTTGTGAATAGAGTGCCTCCTGTTTGTGGTGGGGTTATGGTATGGGAAGGCATAAGCTACGGACAAAGGACACAATTGCATTTTATCGATGGCAATTTG
>CM042407.1:18406251-18451251 GCA_023634145.1 Thymallus thymallus
CACCCCTACTACCTAGTGTCTTTAACTGTCAATTAAACTACTGAACACCTCACCCCTACTACCTAGTGTCTTTAACTGTCAATTAAACTACTGAACACCTCACCCCTACTACCTAGTGTCTTTAACTGTCAATTAAACTACTGAACACCTCACCCCTACTACCTAGTGTCTTTAACTGTCAATTAAACTACTGAACACCTCACCCCTACTACCTAGTGTCTTTAACTGTCAATTAAACTACTGAACACCTCACCCCTACTACCTAGTGTCTTTAACTGTCAATCAAACTACTAAACAAATGTAACATTATTTACCCTCGATTCATGATGAAATTAAACCGTCTCTCTTTCCCTCTCTACAGCATATGATGGTGATGGAGGACATGCTGAAAGACTTCCTGCTGGGCGAGCACCTCCTATTGGTTGGAAATCAGGTGAGTTACAGGGCCAAGGCTTTTGCATGATTTAAATTGCCATTTAACAATGGCTTTGGCTGTAATCCAAAGAGACCAGTTGGCTCCTGACCCATCATTAGAGAACCACTTTATTGAGCGATCAATTTAAAGCCAATCGATAGCAATAGCCAAACTCAGTTAGGCCCATTGACAACAGTGAAAATAACTGCATAGAGTTGCATATAGAGCCTTTTGAATACAGTGCTGGGCCTATATTCGAAAGGTCTGTCCTGTCCGTGTAATCTTAGTCATTACGATCTGATGGAAAAACCGATCCTAAATCAACATTCCTACTCTGAAACTGTTTTGATCACAGGTCACTGTGAATTAGGTCACAGTAAACAGCTGTGGGTGACTGATCATAGGGACTTTATGACCCAGTCTCTGTCTGTCCCCATGGGCCTTCCACCCTTCAGCTCTGTCAGCGTGGACACTCCGTCCACCGCCCACACTCCCTCTGTAGTGGACATCATGTGCCCTCCAAAGGGCCCTAGGGTGTTAGAGTAGGGAGGGAGGGAGTGGGCGAGCTTTGGGAATAGAGCCATCTCAAAGACACACAGCACACGCTCTGGGCCTCACCAGATATTTTAGACATATTTGAGTCAACTCCAAGACTGATGGTTAGGACTTGTGACAGGTATGTTCTTTAACAATAACTGGATGTGAAATAATCTGCTTTAGAAGAGTTCCCTTAGAAGTGTGTGAAAATAAATGTTCAACTGAGTCCTGTATTGAGAATGATGCAATGTACATTATTTCAGCACTTTATATGTTAAATATGTATTGACTATTATATTAATATGAATACAATATTTGTGTGAATACAGGGAGTGGGGAAGAATAAGATTGTGGACAGGTTCCTCCATCTTCTCAACAGGCCCAGGGAATACCTGCAGCTCCACAGGTGAGAGGTTAAAGGTTAGAGTGTTGGTACCTGTGTGTGTGTGGTGTGGGTATATTCTTGCCATCTGTAAACTGCATCCCTTTTCTAATGGACCATGATGGGGTTTTAACGGACACATATGTGGTCGTGTTATGTGAAATTGAGTGCATTTGTTCACAATCACCTAACATTTCTATTTTTGTCATAACAACCAGACAAATAACATTCCCATTTAAATAGCAGGAGTGTGTTTCCAAAGCAAAATACAACTTGTCTTGTATATGTGACAAACAAGTAATTTATTCATTTTTAACAACCCGAGAAAAGGGGTATGTGTGGGTAGCATTCTCTGTCGCTGCTCTCCCTTGGCTCTGCCTCTCTCTGACGGTGTTAGACTATTTTGGTCCTGGAGAAATCAGAACAGCAGTGTTTAGGCCAAGAGGACTACAATCGAGCTCTGTTAGATAGAACACGCTTCTCTTTTTAACCCCTTTTGATGATAAAAGAAAATAATAATAATACTTTTAACTCCAGATACAAACATATACATACAAACAACAACTTAAAGACCCGTACAAACAATGACTACATCTCATCTGACCCACATGTTCACACCCCCATCCCTAGTGCCTGCATTATTTTTTGCCACAGTCATTAGATTTGACCTTTGTGTTAATGATGTCGGATTGTTTGATTTCCACGTTTTTAGTATACGCTTTATCAAGATGGGAAGATAATTGTCCAACCCATTGGGTATCTCCCTACACCCCCATATGCCATTTGAAATATGCAGACAGACAGACATTGTAATACTTCTTACAGGCAACTTTCTAGCTTCGCCCACAACTTATTTGTTTTACACTTAAGACATGACTCTGCCGTTATGCAGTAGAATTTGTGATTTGTTTGTCTTGTATAATGAATACTATACATTAGTTTACACTGGGTTATTAAGTGTACATTTTCATTAACTGTAATTTAGTTATGCTTTCTCTCCATATTGTGCCAACATCAGTTCTTTTTAAGTTTTGGTTCCAATATTTATCTTTTTTTCTAAGATATTGGAAGTTGGCTATGCTCTCTTCAAGGTTTTTTATATCTTCCCTATCATATGAACATCCTTTCCTAACTGAAATAAGATTCCCTCAAGGTTGCTCTGAGTCAAAGTTTTAAGTTGCATGTATTTGAAACTATCTACATTGATTAGTCCAAAATTACTTTTTCACTCTGTCATGGAAATACATGTATTTCCTGTTACCAAGTCATTTACGGTTTCTATGCCTTTAGTTTTCCACGTGGACCAATGTATTGGTGAATTCTGAAAAGCTATCCAAAGATGGTTCCGTAAGGTTGTGTTTTTAGGGAGTGGTATTGATTCCTGTAGAATACGTTTAATTGTCTTCCGTATTGTTATAGTGTTCTTAACTATGAAGTTGTTAATGTTCTTCGCTTTATCCTTTCAAAAAAGACAAGTAAAAAAACGGTTTGGGGATGATCATGCGCGTCTTCAATATGCACCCATACAGGTGCTTCTCAAGGGCTTCTATAATTAGCCCACTACGTCACCTTGATAGAAACACACAATGATATTAGTTATTGGTGTACGTTAGATGTGCTTTCGTGACAAGTATACCCTTTAGGTTGTTCAACATGGAAAAGGTATCAATCAAGGTTGCCCTGATGGGGTAAGCAAAGACTTTTATCCCAATATGAATGACAATAAGGAAGGTCAAACAACCACACAACACGTTAATCACAAGTAGAGTCGTCACAACAGAATGATCCGCCATAGAATAATACTTTGTCCATTTATGTCTTTAAAACGAGAGCATTTAGTTCCACACAGCATTATAACACGAAGGACCTACATTTTAAAGGATTCTGAAAATCAGTTTGCGGTAGCTTCAGTGATCGACCACCTACACCGTGGTTATTAATATAGACACACTTGTAGAAGGGCCGTTTCAACAGAAGCTCTGAATAGGTTTGTACCAGGCAGTGATATAGAGAGGACACAGGCGTCTGTCAAAGAATACACGCACACACACACACACACACACACACACACACACACACACACACACACACACACACACACACACGCGCGCAGAGGAGCAAGCAATGCTCTCTCAATGACAAAGAGACAGGTCTCACCATGCTCATCATGTGAAACCATCCATAGGTGTGAGGATCGGTCTATTATAGAGCACTGGGACAATCAGACACACAGACAATAAGGTCAGTGTCCCCTTAGTAATCATTCTGCTTGACTGGACGGCAGCAATCACACAATAGCCTAGTCTAGAGATAAGGTGCCACCATCAAGCTAGACTTCAGTTTATAGGGGAGATATAGGAGTTCAGTTGATTGGTTCACTTTTTAATCTTCTCAGCTCCCACTCCTGTGCTTTGCAGAACAACTTGACTGTAAGGTTTTACCCTTCTGTCTTAAATGAGTGAGGTGGGGGGAAAAAAAACGTCAGTTTACGTGTGCGTTTAGTTTTCATGTCAGATTCCTCCCCTCGTGGAGTGTCTGAGTAATTACTGAGGGAAAGTGGAGGTTGCCTGGTGAAAGTTGTTTGAAAGTCACAAGCGGACAGGGACAGGGCTGCATGTAGATGTGACCTAGTTAACTACTATATCTGTGTGTGTGTGAGTGGCCTGGTTAGCACTAGCTAATTTTAGACCAAAATCATGGCTTTGGGGAGGCAGCCTGTCATGAAGTGTACTGTGATGAGTGTGTGGGTGTTGGCATGTGTGTATGTTTGCGCACGCATGTGTGTGTGTGTGGGTACGTCCACTAAGAAGTGTCTCAAAAAGATGATTGAGAAGCAGCCTGTCCATCAAACAGAAAACTGTGGCATGCTGTATAGGTCACACATTGATGGCAGAGGACTCACGTGTTTTTGATCTTAAATGGAAACTGGCCTGGATAGGGAGAACCATCTCTTCTACGTGTTTGTTATTGACTGTAAAGTGTGTAACCCACCTTTCCATCATCTCCCCTTTCCAGGGACACTACAGTTCAGACCCTGACCCTACAGCCTTCTGTTAGAGATGGAATTATCATATACGAGGACTCACCACTGGTCAGTATGACTTCTCTCGCCCCCTCTCTCCCCCTCTCGCTCTCTCTCTTGCTCTCTCTCAAATTCAGTATGCTTTAATTGCATGAATGCCAAGATCAATGTTGCCAAAGCGAAGTGATACAAAAACAACAGTGACAACAAATAGAATGGTAGCTATAATATACTGTATATACACTGAGCATACAAAACATTAGGAACATGACACTGACCAGGTGAATCCAGTTGATGCCACTTGTTAAATCCACTTAAGTCAGTGTAGATGAAAGGGAGGAGACGGGTTAAAGAAGGATTTTTAAGCCTTGAGACAATTAAGACATGGACTGTGTGCCATTCAGAGGGTGAATGGGCAAGACAAAAGATTTAGTGCCTTTGAACGGGGTATGGTCGTAGGTGCCAGGCACCAGGTTAGTGTAAAGAACTGCAATGCTGCTGGGTTTTTCACACTCAACAGTTTTCACGTGTGTATCAAGAATGGTCCACCACCCAAAGGACATCGAGACAGCTTGAGACAACAGTGGGAAGCATTGTAGTCGACATGGGCCAGAGTCCATGCCCCAATGAATTGAGGCTCTTCTGAGGGCAAATGGGGGGTGGTGCAACTCTTATTAGGATGGTGTTCTTAATGTTTTGTACACTCATTATATTACATTATATTATATTACAGTTGAAGTCGGAAGTTTACATACACCTTAGCCAAATACATTTAAACTCAGTTTTTCACAATTCCTGACATTTAATCCTAGTACAAATTCCCTGTCTTAGGTCAGTTAGGATCACCACTTTATTTTATGAATGTGAAATGTCAGAATAATAGTAGAGAGTGATTTATTTCAGCTTTTATTTCTTTCATCACATTCCCAGTCGGTCAGAAGTTTACATACACTCAATTAGTATTTGGTAGCATTGCCTTTACATTGTTTAACTTGAGTTCCTGCAATAAGTTGGGTGAATTTTGGCCCATTCCTCCTGACAGAACTGGTGTAACTGGGTCAGGTTTGTAGGCCTCCTCGCTCGCACACGCTTTTTCAGTCCTGCCACAAATATTCTATAGGATTTAGGTCAGGGCTTTGTGATGGCCACTCCAATACCTTGACTTTGTTGTCCTTAAGCCAATTTGCCACAACTTTGGAAGTATGCTTGGGGTCATTATCCACATGATGCTGCCACACCCGTGCTTCACGGTTGGGATGGTGTTCTTCGGCTTGCAAGTCTCCCCCTTTTTCCTCCAAACATAACGATGGTCATTATGGCCAAACAGTTGTATTTTTGTTTCATCAGACCAGAGGATATTTCTCCAAAAAGTACGATCTTTGTCCCCATGTGTAGTCTTACTTTTTTATGGCGGTTTTGGAGCAGTGGCTTCTTCCTTGCTGAGCGGCCTTTCAGGTTATGTTGATATAGGACTCGTTTTACTGTGGATATAGATACGTGTGTATCTGTTTCCTCCAGCACCTTCACAAGGTCCTTTGCTGTTGTTCTGGGATTGATTTGCACTTTTCGCACCAAAGTACGTTAATCTCTAGGAGACAGAACGTGTCTCCTTCCTGAGCGGTATGACGGCTGTGTGGTCCCATGGTGTTGCGTACTATTGTTTGTACAGATGAACGTGGTACCTTCAGGCATTTGGAAATTGGATGAACCAGACTTGTGGAGGTCTACAATATCTGAGGTCTTGGCTGATTTCTTTAGATTTTCCCATGATGTCGAGCAAAGTGGCACTGAGTTTGAAGGTAGGCCTTGAAATACATCCACAGGTACACCTCCAATTGACTCAAATGATGTCAATTAACCTATCAGAAGCTTCTGAAGCTTCATTTTCTGGAATTTCCAAGCTGTTTAAAGGCACAGTCAACTTAGTGTATGTAAACTTCTGACCCACTGGAATTGTGATATAGTGAATTATAAGTGAAATAATCTGTCTGTAAACAATTGTTGGAAAAATGACTTGTGTCATGCACGAAGTAGATGTCCTAACCGACTTGCCAAAACTATAGTTTATTAACATGAAATCTGTGGAGTGGTTGAAAAATGAGTTTTAATGACTTCAACCTAAGTGTATGTAAACTTCTGACTTCAACTGTATAGTATACACTCAGTACACTTTTATACTAATACAATTGCTCAGAGAAGCAGATTTTGTTTAACAAAATAAAATAACATTATTGGCACCCCTGTTTTTAGTACTCCAGCACCCTGAGCCTTTTTCTAAAATGTTTTATGAGATTGGACAACACTTTGGGAGGGATGGTAGAACATTCCTCCATACAGATTATTTCCAGATCCTTGATACCCTTTGTCTGCGCTTATGGACTGGCCTCTTCAATTCAAACCACACGTTTTCAATGGGGTTAAATTCCGGAGACTGAGCTGGCCATTGCAAAATGTAGATTTTGTGGTCATCTAACCATTTCTTTATGGATTCTGATTCGTGGTTATTGTCTTGCTGGAAGATCCACTTGCGACCAAGTGTTTTTGGCTAAAATTTTCTGGTACTTGGAAAAGTTCATGATGTCGTTGACCTTAACAAGGGCAACAGGACCAGTGGAAGCAAAATAACCCTATAACAGATAGATAGATAGATAGATAGATAGATAGATAGATAGATAGATAGATAGATAGATAGATAGATAGATAGATAGATAGATAGATAGATAGATAGATAGATAGATAGATAGATAGGTACTTTATTGATCCCCCGGGGGGGAAATTTCATTGTCAAGCAGCTACAACAAAACACAGGGCAGGTGCAAAATGCCACAACGAAAGTACACAAAAGACAGATACACGGTACATGATACATAGAGCGGCAGTATGAAAAAGTATAGAAATACAAGATATCTGGAGTGCAAAAAAAAGCTATAAAAAGGACATTGCATAGTATGGGTGGTTGGCTGAATATGTACACTATACGTTGGTGGATGTTGGATGGTTAACTATACTATACAGGTCGATGGCAGAGAAATACTTCAGTAGCTAAAAATGCGTATGATATGAGCGAGGGTAATAATAGTTTACTTAATAGACAGACTGGGTAAATGAACAGGTAAGTGAAAATTTTGCATGGTTAAATTAGCTGTACAGTTAGGTATACAGTTATATTTACAGATAAGTGAATACTTGCATGTTTACACAAACTGTACAGGTAAATGACAGGAAGAGATACTTTAATAGCTAAATGTGTGTATGATATCATTTTGGGTAATAATAGTAATTCCCTTAAAATACAGTCCTTAGTGCGCAGGGTTTAATTACAGACAACTGCACTTATTGCACATTCGATATACTAAAAGCAATGAGAAAAGGTGCAACTGGCAGGATACTAATATGCATTCCTGAGTGAATGCCTACGTCCAATAATTACTTACAATATTGCATGTGATATAATATAACAACTGTACATGAGTATGTATATACAGACCTGTATGAATAAATAGGTCCTGAGTGGATGAGTGCTGACGGACCAGAGTTACTCACGGATAACATCAAATATCCACCAACATATTTTTTACCGTAGATATGAGGTTCTTTTCTGCATATGCTTCTGTTTTTTGTCTCAAAACCCACCACTGGTGTGTGTGGCCAAATCAATATCCAATACAGAAATGTAATAATGGTCAACGTTCAGAATCTAATTCAACAAACAAAAAAAATGACGGTGATACTTATATTGTCTATTACTTATAATACATGGAGAAAATAGTACATGTAATGTTTCCTCCTTCAGCTTGTGGCAAGCTGTGACATACTGTGCTGCCAACTCTATCACATCAGACCTTTATTTTTGTTTCATTGTTCTGTGAATGTAAAACTTTTAATTTTGAATTTGGGGAAGAAGGAATTTGGGGCAGGTGATAAGAATGTGTTCTTCAATTTCTCTGTCTCTTGACCCACAGTGTCTCTCTGTCAATTGCAAGGCTATGATCACTACTTCTGTATTTGGTTAAGGTTTTTATTTGTTTGGGGTCTTTTACACAGGTTAAGTATTCCACTTGTTAATTTCAATCTTGCGTTTCTGGGTTTCTGGGTTTTGCCAGTTTTGTTCTCCATCTCTCTCTCTCGTACTCTCTTTAACACTCAATTATGGTATTTACACACTGTGTGTGTGTGTGTGTGTGTGTGTGTGTGTGTGTGTGTGTGTGTGTGTGTGTGTGTGTGTGTGTGTAGGTGAAAGCTGTGAAGATGGGCCACATCCTAGTGATAGACGAGGCAGACAAAGCCCCCACTAACGTCACCTGTATACTGAAGACCCTGGTGGAGAGTGGAGAGATGATCCTCGCAGACGGACGCAGGATCGTCTCTGGTACACACACACACACACACACACACACACACACACACACAGTATTGTTTACATTCCTCTGTGAGGCTAGACTATTCAGCATAGTGACAGTCTATTAGGTACGTTTAGTTAGAAGTGGAAAGTAAAACCAAGTGTAAACAGCCCAGGACTGGAAGTCTACTGGTACCTGTCCATAAAGGCTTTTATGCTAACCACTGTGATGGCCCTGGATTGTATATCGTAGATCTGTTTATCTTTGTTGTCATTCTATCTTCTGTTTATCCCTTCATTTATCCCCCTTTCTCTAAAGACTACCTTCTTGTCACCTTCCTAAACCACTCTTTGTTCTGGCTGAAGGGAGTGTTCGAGCGTGTGTGTGTGTGTGTGTGTGTATGTGTTGTACTCACAGTGTGTTGTGTCCTCATTAGACCCATTAGAAGCAGAGAGAAAACCTAACACCATAGCCATGCACCCAGACTTCAGGATGCTGGTCCTGGCTAACAGACCTGGCTTCCCCTTCTTGGGAAACGACTTCTTTGGCTCACTGGGTAAGACTCAGCTTTTGCAGTAACACTTTACTTGAAGGGTACCTACATAAGGACTTCATAACACATTCATAAGCCATAGATAACACGTTCATAAGCAGTACATAATAATTAATGAAATGTATATGAATTAATAAATAAAAGGGAAACTTTGGGGAAACTTTGGGATGTTAAAGGGAAACTTTAACATCCCAAAATTGGGGAATTTTGACAATAATGCCCTTTATCTACTTCCCTATTTATTTATTTATTTATTTTACCTTTATTTTACTAGGCAAGTCAGTTAAGAACAAATTCTTATTTTCAATGACGGCCTAGGAACAGTGGGTTAACTGCCTTGTTCAGGGGCAGAACGACAGATTTTTACCTTGTCAGCTCGGGGATTCGATCCAGCAACCTTTCGGTTACGGGCCCAACACTCTAACCACTGGGCTACCTGCCGCCGCTACCTGCCGCCCTAGAGCCAGATGAACTAGCGGATACCATTTTTATGTCTCTGTGTCCAGTATGAAGGAAGTTATAGGTAGTTTTGTGAGCCAATGCTAACTATCGTTAGTGCAATGACTGGAAGTCTGTGGGTATCTACTAGTATGCTACTCATTGAGCTAACGCTAGTTAGCAATTGCGCTAGCTCTAGTTAGCAACTTCCTTCAAACTTCACGCAGATATATGAAAATAGCATCTACGAGTTAATCTGACTCTGGTAAAGTAGATAAACGCCCTCTTTGCCAAAATCCCGAAGTATCCTTTAACATATCCTTTGACATACCCATATTATAGGTGACATCTTCAGCTGCCACGCGGTGGACAACCCCAAGCCGCAGGCGGAGTTTGCCATGCTGAAGCAGTACGGGCCGGCGGTGCCCGATGCAACCCTGCGCAAGCTGGTGGCAGCTTTCGGAGAGCTACGTGCCATGGCAGACCAGGGCACCATCACCTACCCCTACTCTACCAGGGAGGTGGTCAACATAGTCAAACATCTGCAGGTATGCTACAGACAAACACTCACATACAAATACACAGGCTCATGCAAGAATAGTGGTTTGATGCTTTAGTGGGTCACAGAGTTCTTTATGAATAGTTAATAATGTAGTGTTTAATACATGAGGGGGAATGGCCTAAGGGTGTCCTTGTGTCTGAGTGACTATGACTCCCACTTCCATGACCTCAGCCTGCCTGGAGAGAAACATACATGTGTACACTAGACAGACATTGACTGTACAGTGCATTCAGGAAGTATTCAGACCTTGACTTTTTCCACATTTTGCTACGTTACAGCCTTATTCTAAAATGGATTAAATAGTTTTTTTCCTCCCCTCAATCCTCAGGGCGGCAAGTAGCCTAGCGGTTAGAGCGTTGGGCCAGTAACCGAAAGGTCGGTGGTTCGAATACCCGAGCCGACAAGGTGAAAGACCTGTCGACGTGTCCTTGAGCAAGGCACTTAACCCTAATTTGCTCCAGGGGCTGACCCTGTAGGCCGTCATTAAATCTACACACAATACAGCATAATGACAAAGCAAAAACAGAAATGTTATAAAACATTAACTTAAATATGACATTTACATAAGTATTCAGTTGTTGAAGCACCTTTGGCAGCGATTACAGCCTCGAGTCTTCTTGGGTATGACGCTACAAGCTTGGCACACCTGTATTTGGGGAGTTTCTTAATTTTTCTCTTCTGATCCTTTCAAGCTCTGTCAGGTTGGATGGGGAGCGTCGCTGCACAGCTATTTTCAGGTCTCTCCAGAGATGTTCGATCGGGTTCAAGTGCGGTCTCTGGCTGGGCCACTCAGGGACATTCAGAGACTTGTCCTGAAGCCACTCCTGCGTTGTCTTGGTCTTGGCCTTGTACTTAGGGTCGTTGTCCTGTTGGAAGGTGAACCTCTGGAGCAGGTTTTCATCAAGGATCTCTCTGTACTTTGCTCCGTTCATCTTTCCCTCGATCCTGACTAGTCTCCCAGTCCCTGCCGCTGAAAAACATCCCTACAGCATGATGCTGCCACCACCATGGTGCCAGGTTTCCTCCAGAAGTGACGCTTGGCATTCATGCCAAAGAGTTCAATCTTGGTTTTATCAGACCAGAGAATCTTGTTTCTCAAGGTCTGAGAGTCCTTTAGGTGCCTTTTTGGCAAACTCAAAGTGGGATGTCATGTGCCTTTTACTGAAGAGTGGCTTCCGTCTGGCCACTCTACCATAAAGGCATGATTGGTGGATGGCTGCCCTTCTGGAAGGTTCTCCCTTCTCCACAGAGGAACTCTGGAGCTCTGTCAGAGTGACCATCGGGTTCTTGGTCACCTTCCTGGACAAGGCCCTTCTCCCCCGATTGCTCAGTTTGGTCAGGCGGTCAGCTCTAGGAAGAGGTTCCAAACTGTGTTCTTGGGGACCTTCAATGCTGCAGAAATGTTTTGGTACCCTTCCTCAGATCTGTGCCTCGATACAATCCTGTCTCTGAGCTCTACGGACAATTCCTTCAACCTCATGGCTTGGTTTTTCCTCTGACATGCACTCTCAACTGTGGGACATTATATGGACAGGTGTGTGCCTTTCCAAATCATGTCCAATCAATTGAATTTACCACAGGTGGACTCCAATCAAGTTTTAGAAACATCTCAAGGATGATCAATGGAAACAGGAAGCACCGGAGTTAAATTTTGAGTCTCATAGCTAAGGGTCTCAATACTTATGTAAATAAGGTATTTCTGTTTTAAATGTTTTATACAATTTCTAAAAACCTGTTTTCCCTTTGTCATTATGGGGTATTGTGTGTAGATTGATGACATTGTTTTATTTAATCAATTTTAGAATACGGCTGTAACGTAACAAAATGCAAAAACAATGAAGGGGGTCTGAATACTTTCCAAGCGCACTGTATTATGCTAAGCTTGTCCAGTGGCCTGATACATGGAGTGGTGGGGGAAAGAGAGTAGAACACTCAGAGAGGCTCTTTGGAACATCACAGTATGTTTACATTGACTAGCCATCTCCCTCATCCATAAGCCTGCTGCATATGACATGGATCTATTTTTACCTCTCCTATCATTAGTCATTGGGGCAGAGAGGAAAGTGTGCGTGCGTGCGTGCGTGCGCACGTGTGATGTTCAGTACATCCCCATGGCAGCACAGACAGTTAAGTTCGTGTAGGGATAGTAGAGAGAGAGAGAAGACGAGAAGGATGAGCTGTGTATTGTCCTCACACTGACCCTGCTACTTACACTACTGCGCTCTCTCTCCAGAGATTCCCAGACGAGGGCTTGGCCAACGTGGTGCGGAACGTCTTTGACTTTGACTCGTACAACAAGGACACGCGGGAGTTGCTGATCGAAGCTCTGCACAAGCATGGCATTCCCATTGGAGCCAAGCCCAGCAGTGTCCACCTGGCCAAGGAGTAAGACCACTGTGACCGCTGGAGAATCACCAACCGTGTACACACACACACACACACACACACACACACTCTGGCCTCAGGCATATACTGGCACCCTGAGCCAGAACAGATACATAGAAAGTGGGAGAGAGGGCAGAAAGAAGAGAGGAATGTGGAGAGTAGTGAGCAGGGCAGAGAGGGCCATGATGCATACAGTCACATGGCATTAGGATTGAGTTGTGGTCAGACATTCTGACTGTGACCCAATCAGTGTACCTCGCTAGAGGGGCTACAGTGAGGTTTCTTCTATAGTTCACTAAAAATACACTCAATAGACAAGCCACTTACTTGCTGCTAGCATTCTAATAAGATTACACACCCCCTAGACATGACCATATACTGACAATGTACCTCCCCCGGGTCAATGTGGATGGCATGGGTAGTCCGTTTACTTGTCCCAACACACGTCTGCTATCGTAGATTAGTAACTGTCTACTGTGCCTTGCAGCCATAACCAATCACTACCGGCCACCATTGATGGTTGGTTATACAGTATGTATATACCGTTACATGTATCTACCTGTACAGTTGTGTGTGTGTTACATGGCCTAAACTGAAATTATTTTAGTCCGATTTTTTTTGGGTTTGTTTATATAACAAATGTTTTAGGTATGAATATATGCTGTTTTTACCATCTCAATATTCCGATTACATAAATTATTTCCTAATTTCATTAGAAAGACAGGTAAGAATTAATTTAAGATTATATTCCACCTCATCATAAATGTATAGATTTTAATAAAGGAAAATATTTGTTTCTTCTGTCTCCTGTTTTTCATTATAAACCCTGTTTTTTTTTAAAAGTTTTCTTATATAATCCTCAAGTAGAACAATCTTGAGGGCCTAACAGGGAAGAAACAAGTATTTTCCTTACATGAGGAGTCTTTGAGTCTAGATTGGTATGATATGATTATGTTTAATATAATAAGTTAGATGTGGTATTAGTAAGGCTACTGGTACTGTAAGGCAACCTGATTCCTAGCATGGCAACTTAACACCAAACAGGCTCTATTCACAATTGAAGTAGTAAACAGGATACCAAATTGCAATTCAAATTTGAATTAAAGGAAATATAATTGAATTCAGTGAAATTCAAATGCCTCTTCTATTCTATATTAGATGTAGTCTATACACATATCTTGTACATAAAACATCAAACATGTTATATACATGCATATAAAATATTGTTGAAACAAGGAAAAACTCTTAAGATTAATGATCAAGGGAAACAATTCAAAGTTATATTTCATTAAACACTTTCCAGAATGCATTAGTTTAACACTCAAGTTTAGCCTGAGGCCTTCATAAAGAAGCCAAACAAATGAAATGGTTGATGGAAATATAATTGGCTATTCTAAGCACTAAGGTTAAAAGAGTAAATGAACATTGTTTCCATAGAAAAGTGATATATTCTTTGGTATTTGGAAGTGTGATCTGTCAGATTCAATGAAACTCATGCTCTATGACTGAGTGGAATTTCTTTGAATTGCACTGAATTCGATTCTACTTCCTGTCATTCAAATTCTACATCCTGTGGGGTGGGGTCAATTCCAGAATGTTATTGAGCCCAACCCTGGTGTGTACCGCATTGTCATATTCAATTTCCCATATTTATTAAATACTAATGCTTTGGACGCAATCTAAAATAGGAAATGGCATATATGGAATAACCTCCCACAATCTATTTTGTATCAAAGTGAATATCTCTAATCTTTGAACTCGAGCAGTCCAAATTGGGACAAACACTTACTAGATATGTTGTATAATGCGTTCAGCTTTTCTGTTTTTAGGATTATTAATATTGAGTTGGACAGTTCCTGGTGTTTTGGTAAACTGGTGGTGTTTCTTACATCCCACCTGCAACCTATTACACTGTGGTCGGTGGCCTAAACCCATCAGTGATTCATGGGAAAGTGTGGGTTTCCATAGAAGATCTGAACAGACACAACAAGGGAAGTCAGCCAGACACTCACACACATACTATTTAGACACAGACCACACAAAATGCTATTTATACACGGACCCCACAAAATGCAATTCATACACAGACCATACAAAATGCTATTTCTACACAAAATGCTATTTATACACAGACCACACAAAATGCAATTTTTACACAGACCATACAACATGCTATTTATACACAGACCACACAAAATGTAATTCATACACAGACCACACAAAACGTAGTACTTATTGTAGGCCTATAGCTTTCCCCTAGTCTGTATTTTCAGATTAGTGCAGATGAGGGAGAGAAGACATGGAAAGATGGATCGAGATGCACCCCATATTTTTTTACTACACTTACCCTATATACATGTAGTGCACTAAGTTTCAGCCAGTCCCAGAGCTCTATGTGTACTTTAGGGAATAGGGCTTCATTGAGATGTATCCTAAGATTCCAGTACACCTTTCTGATAGTGCTGTGTGTGGTTGTCATGGTAATGACCTGTGACCTCTTCCCCCTCCCTCCTAGGTTACCCCTCCCAGAGGTCAGGATGTCTGGCTACTGGACCACCAACCAGGAGGGGAACGCCCGGCGCAAACTGCTCTGCCCTACAGAGACACACCCCATTGATATAAAGGTACTAACACACACACACACACATACACACACAAACACATTTGAAAGGACTAAAACACACACACAGTTTATGAAGTGTATAGGGGCTCCCAAGTGGTGCAGCGGTCTGAGGCACTGCATCTCAGGCTAGACGTGTCACTACAGACACCCTGGTTCGATTACAGCCTGTATCACAACCGGCCGTGATTGGGAGTCCCATAGGGCGGCGCACAATTGTCAGAGTTTGGCCGGTGAAGCCTGTCATTGTAAATAAGAATTTGTTCTTAACTGACTTGCCTAGTTAAATAAGGTTAAATAAAAACAATAGAGGTTTCTAGACAGGGCCATGGATTCATGTCCTTGACTTTGTGTGTGTGTGCGTGTGCGTGTGTGTGTAGGGGCCAGTGTTCCTACGTGTGCAGAGCTACCCCTGTGAGAGGCAGGAGTCCAGAGCTCTGAGCTTCACCGAGGAGAAAGCTACCTGGCAGATTCCCATGAACGAGGTCAACATCATCTGTGATGTCACCACCAACAACGGTAGGAGAGACATACACACACCACACATGCATTTAAACACACCTCACACACACACACACACACACACACACACACATTGCAATCTACTGTATGTGGCTACAGACACACTAACCCAGTGTGTCTGTACGCAATAACAGAATAATGATACACACAACCTCCACACACTAACACACACTTCTTTCTGTTTCAGATGCCATCTATATGGCTACGTGTAACCCGGTGTCCCTGTTTGCAATGAAGGAGAGCGGAGACACAATCCAGTGCATGGAGCTTTATGACGTCTTCCCCAGGACCATCAGTGGAGTCTGGCAGCCCTTTGTGACTGTCGCTGCCCTGGGCAGCCCACTGGAGGGACAGGTGGTGCTACATGAGGAACAGGTAGGGGAGAACCCACACACACACACACAAACACACACCCACACACAGACACACACACACCCACCCACCTCATATAGCTCCAGACTATGAGAGATGACTGCAAAAGGCTAAATATGCATATACTGTACACTCTTTCATAACCCAAATTGTTACACAGCTTGTACGTGTTAAGAGACAAGAAATACCCTGTTTTTAGAGAGGAGAGGATGAAAGAAAGAAAGATAGAAAGTGAGTGAGTGATAGTATATCATTTCTCCTGTCCAAACAAACAGAACTCCAGACATCGTAACAGAGGTTATACAGAGGTCATGGCTCTCTCAGGGGAAGACAAATAAAACAAGAAAGAAACAATGTCAGCTAGCCAGAACACACACACACACACACACACACACACACACACACACACACACACACACACACACACACACACACCAGCACCAACACCAACTCTCAAAGAGTGACACTTGGTTTCTATATATACACGTATATATCTGAGTTCAAAGAGCTAGGCCATAAGGAAGCTATTACTGTATAGTAGAGGGAGTGTTAGTCCTGGGATAGCTCTTCCCCTGCCCCTTGGCTTTCCCCATAAAAAGTGAACTGAAGATTAAGCAGTTAAAAATAAAAGCCTTGGCTTAGCTGAGCGAGACACTCTTACACGCACAGCGTCTACTGACTGTAGTGGAAGATTAACACTGGATTGTGGCGCCCTCTGGTGACTGGGGTGTGAATGGATGAATTAGTCTATGGTGTTTTATTGTCCGTCAAGAGGAGACAGCTCACCGCAGTTCCACACGTGGAACAGACAAGATCCTTGGTCCTTCCCGATGTAGCCTACCTACATAACCCAGCTTAGTCCTGTGGCCTGCTGCCCCCCCAACTGCTCTTTCTAACCAAGTACGCTGTCTCTCTCTCTCTCTGTCTGTCTCTCTCTTTCACTCTCTCTCTCTCTCTCTCTCTCTCAGAGTAACACAGTATTACATCTAGACGTATTAACAGGAGCGGTGAGGAGACTCATGCTGTCACAGGAGACAGAACAGCCCGCCACCAAAGCTTCCAATTGGTGGAGCAGCAGCAAGGAGGTCAGAGGGACACAGACACATCATTCTAATTTCATATTCGAGGTCCCCACTGACTGAAACTCCATCCGGCCATCTGACCACTTCATTTATACCACTTGTACAACAAAATCCACAAGATATTCAGTCAAAAGTTTTGAGTATTGGTCTCCACAAAGTTTGCTGCCTCAGTGTTGATGATGGCAATTTGCATATACTCCTGAATGTCATGAAGAGTGATCAGATGAATTGAAATTAATTGCAAAGTCCCTCTTTTCCATGAAAATGAACTTAATCCCCAAAAAACATTTCCACTGCATTTCAGCCCTGCCACAAAAGGACCAGCTGCCATCATGTCAGTGATTGTCTCGTTAACACAGGTGAGAGTGTTGACAAGGACAAGGCTGGAGATCACTCTGTCATGCTGATTGAGTCAGAGTAACAAACTGGAAGCCTTAAAAGGAGGGTGGTGCTTGAAATCATTCTTCTTCCTCTGTCAACTATGGTTACCTGCAAGGAAACACGTGCTGTCATCATTGCTTTGCACAAAAAGGGCTTCACAGGCAAGGATATTGCTGCTGGTAAGATTACACCTAAATCAACCATTTATCGGATCATCAAGAACTTCAAGGAGAGAGGTTCAATTGTTGTGAAGAAGGCCCAAGAAAGTCCAGCAAGCTCCATGATCGTCTCCTAAAGTTGATTCAGCTGCGGGATCGGGGCACCACCAGTGCAGAGCTTGCTCAAGAATGGCAGCAGGTAGATGTGAGTGCATCTGCACTCACAGTGAGGCAAATACTTTTGGAGGATGTCCTGGTGTCAAGAAGGGCAGCAAAGAAGCCACTTCTCTGCAGGAAAAACATCAGGGACAGACTGATATTCTGCAAAAGGTACAGGGATTGGACTGCTGAGGACTGGGGTAGAGTAATTTTCTCTGATGAATCCCCTTTCCGGTTGTTTGGGCCATCCGGAAAACACCTTGTCCGGAGAAGACAAGGTGAGCGCTACCATCAGTCCTGTGTCATGCCAACAGTAAAGCATCCTGAGACCATTCATGTGTGGGGTTGTTGTGGTCGATCCTCAAGAGGCGGGTGGACAAACAAAAACCCACAACTTCTGACAAACTCCAAGCATTGATTATGCAAGAATGGCCTGCCATCAGTCAGGATATGGCCCAGAAGTTAATTGACAGCATGCCAGGGCGGATTGCAGAGGTCTTGAAAAAGAAAGGTCAACACTGCAAATATTGACTCTTTGCATAAACTGAATGTCATTGTCAATGAAAGCCTTTGACACTTATGGAATACTTGTAATTCTACTTCAGTGTACCATAGTAACTACAAACATAAAGATCTAAGAACACTGAAGCAGCAAACATTGTGGTGACCAATACTTATGTCATGCTCAAAACCTTTGGCCACGACTGTAGTCATGATATACCACATACACAAGATACAGTATGTCAGACATACGTAGATGTTTTTTTTGTGAATATCTCTATAATGACTCGAGACTACAATACTGTACACTACGTAATCCAGAATGTTTTTTTTAGGGAGGTCATAAGATGTGCCGGGAGTTTGCCCACAAGAACTGGCTCCTGTTTTACAAAGAGGGCGGGTAAGCTGGCCTCATTGCTACACTACCTCCTTCCCCTTTGCTTTTTGGAAACTGTAAAGTGAAGTGTGTCCCTCTTGTGTTGCTGTAGTAACCAGTTGGATGTGCTGGATGTGCTGGAGGGCCGGGTTCACACCATCTCCCTCCCCATCAACCTCGGCAAGGTCTTTCTGGTGGCAGAGGATCGCTGGTTACTGGTGGAGAGCAACACTAACAAGTAATTAATCCTCTCCTCTCCTCTCCTCTCCTCTCCTCTCCTCTCCTCTCCTCTCCTCTCCTCTCCTCTCCTCTCCTCTCCTCTCCTCTCCTCTCCTCTCCTCTCCTCTCCTCTCCTCTCCTCTCCTCTCCTCTCCTCTCCTTTCCTCTCCTCTGATTCTTTCCTCATCTTATCTCTTCTCTTCTCATTTCTTCTCCTCTACTCTTCTTCTATCCTCATTCATCGTGGGGGGGGGTGGGGTGGTGTTTGTGTTTACAGGAAGTTCCTGCTGACCAAACCCATGCACATGGGAGCAGAGGACTCTGGGGTGTGTCAGCTACACAGCGTCAGTGAGGATGGCGTCAGCACCGGCCATGGAGCCAGCTCAGGTAACACAACAGAACACTCAACATACAAGGTGAGGACAGTCATTGAATATCCCTGACACTATGTCCATACCCATCCTCAACTTTCTTTCTCTTCCCCATCTCTCTCCCTCGCTCTTACCTCTCTCCTTTCTTCTTTCTTCACCCCCCCATCCCCCTTTCTCACCCCCCACCTGCCCATATAAATCTATATCTCTGTCTCGCTCCTTCTCGCTCCCTCTCTCCCTCCCTCACTTCCTCTCTCTCTCTCTCTCTCTCCCCCCTCTCTCTCTTTCCAGGTGAGGTGTGTGTACCCCAGACAGTGGGTAGTGACCAGCTGCCTAATGAGAACCTGAGTGCAGCCCTGGGTCAGAAGATAGTCTCTCCCAACCGCCTCCTCTCTGACACCTCCTCCTACGCACGCATCATAGTGGGCTTCCCTGACCTCATGGTGAGAGACCAGCGTATAACGATCAGTTAGAGATAGTACTGGGACCTTTCATTAGAGATTTCATTAGTTTTTGTTTATAGCTATCAAGACTTTTTGATGAGAAATATCTTGACTTTTGGTTAGAGATATACAGTATATGAGGACTTCTGATTAGAGATATAATTACTTTTAATAAGGGATATCATTACTTTTTATTATTATTTACATTATAGATGTGAAGTTAGAATCGCTTTGTTGTTTCTCTCTCCCTGCGCTGTAGTCTCCTAATGAGGTGTACAGCTTTAAGAGAGACGTGGACCTATCAGAGATGAGGGGTGGGGACTCGGGAGGTCAAATGTTCTTCCGGGGCGGGCTGAAGTCTAGCGTGGCCAAAAGGACCAACTGTGTCAGTCTGCTGTCGGCCAATCAGGTGGTCCGGGCCCTCCCACCTGGACAGGTGCCCCTGAAAGACATCTTCCCCCCAGGTCAGAGCCTCACCGTTCAATAACATACCTAACTGAAAGACATTTTCGCTCCAGGTCAGAGCCTCACCGTACAATAACATAACTAACTGAAAGACATTTTCGCTCCAGGTCAGAGCCTCACTGTACAATAAAATAACTAACTGAAAGACATTTTCGCTCCAGGTCAGAGCCTCACCGTACAATAACATAACTAACTGAAAGACAGCTTCGCTCCAGGTCAGAGCCTCACTGTACAATAGCATAGCTGACTTTGGTGTAGAGACAACTGGGTCTGATTCAGACCTGGGATACTCAATAATTTGTTTGTTTGTGTGTGCGTGTTTGTACGTGTGTGTCACACAGACGTTACACCCCCGATGACCGCTGCCTACCTGGAGGTGACTGACCTGAACTCCAAGAAGCTGAAGTATATTCCTGTCCCAAGGTATATCTGGCAGCACACTATCCCAAATCCACGCATACATAGCCCCTGCCTCCCTTTACACATATGTGGATCTGAAAGGATTGGATAGTTATAAGCAATATAGTGAGCATTTTACCTAGTCTGTCATTGGTTAAGGTTGAGCTACATATGTTGCTAAGTAACCAGGAAGTGACTGCCCCTTAGCCTTGTTGTTTCTCAACTTTTGTAGTTGTTTTTAATGGTTTTCAATGAGTGAAAACGTAGCGCAATGTTCTTCAAGTGCAAAAACTTAATACAAGGTATCTGGTAGAAGTTAATTCATCCACAAAGACGAATATAATTCAATAAATACATCTTAAATGACCGCGTAAGTCATTTAATGAATTTGATGATATAATCGTGAAGTTCGTTCAAAACAGCATGGGAAACGTAATGAAGTTAAGCGGAAGTGGCCGTCACTTTCACAGAGTATCCAATCCCTTCTGGTCTACACAAGTGTCTAGGGGCTAGAGTGGATTTGGGATTGGGAGAAGTTGAAATGTTAAAGCATACTGTGTCTGAACACGCCGCCATCCTCTGATTGGTTAACTTGAACCTGCTCATCAGGTTGGTCAGTTGTCTTGCCCCTATCTAATTTGTTGTTTCATCTGATTGACAGGTCTCTGAGTGTCTCTCCTTACACAACGTGGATTTCGAAGGTGTCCGACTCTGACGTGCTATTGGCCGGTCTGGGCTCGGGGGGCGTGGTCACGGTGGATATGGGCGGGTACGTGCGGCTCTGGGAGACAGGATTAGACAACCTGCAGCGATCCCTGCTGGAATGGAGAACCATGATTGGCTCAGAGGACGGCAGGCCCATACAGGTAGGACTGGGAGGGGTTCAGTGTGGTGAAAAGTTCGGAACTTGTTGATATATAGAAATATAATGAATAGATTGTACAAATTCTGTTAAATGTAGCAGTAGTAGCCTGTGTCCTTCAAAGTTCTGAAAACTAATCCTGCAGCCTTCATCCTGTAGTCGCTAGTGTAACCACCAGGAGGCAATGTTGTGTCACAAATATTCACCCTTATATACAATGAGAGTACAAAATGTCTCAATTGTCTCAAGGCTTAAAAATCCTTCTTTAACCTGTTTCTTCCCCTTCATCTACACTGATTGATGTGGATTTAACATAATAAAGGGATCATAACGTTCACCTGGATTTACCTGGTCAGTCTATGTCATGGAAAGAGCAGGTGTTCTTAATTTTGTACACTCAGTGTAGAGTGTTGCTGAACCACGAACAGGCCTGGAGGCAGCAACCCTGGTTGGAACACTAGTTAGAGAGCTCTGAGGAAAATGTAGTTCTCTCTTACATTCCTCCATTTGTAGTCTTTGTGAATGAGCAACAGGTCATTACTGGCCTTTCTTTGTTAATGGGTGTAATGTGAAGTATGTTAAGTATGATTGTAGCACTGATGTAATGGAGTTGACCTGGCTTGGGTGGTGAGTATAGAAAGGGACACAGTAGCAGATACTGTGCATTGTGTAGGACGTGGTTATGTCATAGACAAATACCTTTTGTACAATGGAACCAATGGGATAGTCCCAAAAGTGCAAATCCCGCCGTATGGTCTTGAAGGCTGGAGTGAACGCACAATCGCACACCTGATTAATTAAGGACCGGAAATGAAGAGCGCTAGTCCAGACTTATGTTTGCTAATGCAATCGAAATAGGTGCGCAAAGCTTCTCTCAGGTCACAGGTGCAAGCGCGCGCACACACACACGCACGCACGCACGCACGCACGCACGCACGCACGCACGCACGCACGCACGCACGCACACACACACACACACACACACACACACACACACACACACACACACACACACACACAAACAGGGCCCCTCAGATGTGACGGCCCCTCTCTCAGGATAGATTCCTCCATCTATGGGTGTTCTTTGATGACCACCTTGAGCACACACAGCATGGTCCTTCAAACACACACTCTCTCTCTGCTAACACTGTTAGCTGCCTTTACCTTCACACACACTACCATTAAGCCGCCTGAAAACCCTCACACACATACCTACACACACTAACTCACTATGCCTTCAGAAAAACACACACATTGATGCTCACTATGCCGTCTGCAAACAGCGGGCCTCCTCTTAAACATGGTTATTTGAGTTTCTCTGTAACATGGCTGAGAGGTATTTCATCTGTCTGCACACATGGAAACTCTTTTCCCCTGTACTTACTCAAACAAGTTGCTCTATAACATGGCTACACACACATTCACACACACGCATGCACTCACAACACACACGCATACACACACACACGCACACATACACACACACACACAGCTGGAGTGAATGTGAGCCCTGTGTCCCTTCAGTCCAGGATCAGGACGTCCTGGGTAGAGCGACAAATCTGACCTCTAAACTTTAACCATCTCCGGTCACAATGACAATATCTGTCCAATGACCACATAGCTGTGGAACTCTATAGCTACCAAGCTCAGGATTGGCCAACTGCCTTGTTGCAGTGCTGTGGTTCAAACGGCCATTTTAGGCTAACTAAAAGGGACAAGGAAGTAAAAAGTAACATGATCTGACATTGATTCTACTGTTTAAGAGATTCTATGAATTGACTACAGGTATCAATGGATAGCCACCATATCAGTGTCTGCTAGTTGATATGAGGACAAAGACTGGCATTCCACAGCTTTGATGTATAGGCGCCTAGAGATGGATACTTGTGCACACACTCACACACACATTGATAAACCGTGTTTAATTAGGGAAGAGCACTGCTGTTTTCCATTGATGGAGGAGAGATAGATGCGGTAAAGAGGTCAATGGAACACAGACCATGGGGCATAATGTATTACAAGCCCTAGAAATAACCAAAGGATGAACAATGAGAAATGTTTTATTATGACAACAAACAAGATTGGTATGGATACTGTGGGAACATGTAGGTTTAAGCTAGTATGATGTTATTAATGTTTGTTGAACTTTACGTACGTCTGAATTTGTGTTTTTGTGGGGGGTTTGGGCATATTTGGCTGTTTTCACTGCACAACATTTAGAAATTGTCCCTTTTCAGGTTTAAAAGAAGTGACTGCTAAATGCTAACTCCCATTACTATAAACTGGTAGCATAGCTAGCAAACAGCATAGCTAGCATACAAAAACCAGTGGTGGTAGTCAAAGTTGTTTTTAACTGTAATGCTGTTGATTTGTGATGACATGAACATGTATTGGGGCTGACATCCATACAAGCATTATTCTCAGATTTTTACCTCAACATAGTGTGAAATACACATATAAGCAATCTATGCCCTTGTGCAAGGCACTTAACCCTAATTGCTCCTGTAAGTCGCTCTGAATAAGAGCTTCTGCTAAATGGCTCAAATGTAAAATGTCAAATAAACAATAGCCTAACTGTAGGCTAATTTTGCTGGGGGGGCAATGAGGAGATTCAGGATCTTTACCCCACAGCATCTTTCCCCCACGCGTTTCCATGGAGTTCCATTGTTTTGGTCGAGTTCCATTGGCCTCTTTACCGCATCTATAGATAACAGCTCACTATGACATCATAATGGCCCTATTCACACACAGCCAAGACCTCTGTGTGTGCACTGTATGTGTATGTGTTCTCTGAAGCATCTGCTGCCCATGTCCAACCACACTGTAGTGGAAATGGTGTTCTTTCTCTTTCTGACATTTCTCCGTTAAACCATTACTGAAATCACCCATCCACACACACACACACACACACAGAGAGAGAGAGAGAGAGAGAGAGAGAGAGAGAGAGAGAGAGAGAGAGAGAGAGAGAGAGAGAGAGAGAGAGAGAGAGAGAGAGAGAGAGAGAGAGAGAGAGAGAGAGAGAGAGAGAGAGAGAGAGAGAGAGAGAGAGGAGAGAGAGAGAGAGAGAGAGAGAGAGAGAGAGAGAGAGAGAGAGAGAGAGAGAGAGAGAGAGAGAGAGAGAGAGAGAGAGAGAGAGAGAGAGACCACCCTTAACGAGGAATTTCACCATGCTAGGAATGTTGACTGCATACGGGCGAAGAATGGAATTCGACCATCCTCAGAGATCCCTGTCATTTCAACGCAGAAAATATTATGAGACAAAATGGTTTCACCCAATAGTGTCTGTCCTGGTGGTGGCAGACTTCCCCTGACAACCCATAGTGTATCTCTATAGGAGTAAGCAGAGGGGTTAAAAGGTTGTTTGCTGTTGCTTATTAATCCTTCTCTAATCTGTTAGCCAATCACAGCTACTCACACCATACCTGGCAGGGGAGAGGACATACACAAGTATCCTATGGATAAAGCAACATCCTTACTGGCAAATACACACGTGCTACCCAAATGTATTTATCTTAAATGTTTCTTGGATTGTGGTGCCAATGCATTTTGGTAGGAATGCTCTACTGTCGGTTTTGTAGCAAGTCCAGATAGATCAGATGTATTTTGGGCCGGTACCACCTGTGAGGCTGTCTTGGGCTCTCTCTCTTCCGCTTGGCCAAGGGGTAATGTGAGCAGTGGGAGTGAGGGGAAGTGACCACACACACACTGCAGCTGCGGCTCGGCATCCCACTGATTCACCGCTTACTCACAGCAGCGGGTAGCCGGAATGGAGGCACATGTGTCAGGCTCACACAACCCAAGATTGAGACGCAGGCATCATCAGTCGCCCTTGTACGGGTGCTAGTGATTTACTATATGGGGTCTATAAATCACGCATGCCACTTGTTTACTGACACTGGTGACTCAACATGAGTCATGCTCGGACACATTTTTACTGACATTCATGAGCCAGAATGGCGTTCCGGTCAGTCTCCCTTTACACCGATGAGCCAGAATGGAGTTCCAGTCAGTCAGTCTCCCTTTACACCGATGAGCCAGAATGGAGTTCCAGTCAGTCAGTCTCCCTTTACAGGTGCTGATGCATCAAAATGGGGACACACGCTGATCACCTCTGATCACTCCCAGCCTATATTTCCACCTGGATGGTGTCGCCATAGAAATGCTCCTAATTTATAATTCTTTATATACAGTCAGGTCCATAAATATTTGGACATTGACCAAGTTATTATTATTTTAGCAGTCTACCACAGCATATTGGAGTTGAAATTAAATAATGAATATGAGCTGAAGTGCAGAGGATCATCAAGAACTTCAAGGAGAGAGGTTCAATTGTTGTGAAGAAGGCGCCAGGGCGGCCAAGAAAGTCCAGCAAGCACCAGGACCGTCTCCTAAAGTTGATTCAGCTGCGGGATCGGGGTACCACCAGTTCAGAGCTTGCTCAGGAATGGCAGCAGGCAGGTGTGAGTGCATCTGCACGCACAGTGAGGCAAAGACTTTTGGAGGATGGCCTGTTGTCAAGAAGGGCAGCAAAGAAGCCACTTATCTCCAGGAAAAACATCAGGGACAGACTGATATTCTGCAAAAGGTACAGGGATTGGACTGCTGAGGACTAGGGTAGAGTCATTTTCTCTGATGAATCCCCTTTCCGATTGTTTGGGCCATCCGGAAAACACCTTGTCCAGAGAAGACAAGGTGAGCGCTACCATCAGTCCTGTGTCATGCCAACAGTAAAGCATCCTGAGACCATTCATGTGTGGGGTTGCTTCTCAGCCAAGGGAGTGTGCTCACTCACAATTTTGCCTAAGAACACAGCCATTAATAAAGAATGGTACCAACACATCCTCCGAGAGCAACTTTTCCCAACCATCCAAGAACAGTTTGGTGACGACCAATGCCTTTTCCAGCATGATGGAGCACCTTGCCATAAGGCAAAAGTGATGACTAAGTGGCTTGGGGAACAAAACATCGACATTTTGGGTCCATGGCCAGGAAACTCCCCAGACCTTAATCCCATTGAGAACTTGTGATCCTCAAGAGGCGGGTGGACAAACAAAAATCCACAACTCCAAGCATTGATTACGCAAGAATGGCCTGCCATCAGTCAGGTTGTGGCCCAGAAGTTAATTAACAGCATGCCAGGGCGGATTGCAGAGGTCTTGAAAAAGAAGGGTCAACACTGCAAATATTGACTCTTTGCATAAACTGAATGTCATTGTCAATGAAAGCCTTTGACACTTATGGAATACTTATAATTATACTTCAGTGTACCATAGTAACTACTGACATAAAGATCTAAGAACACTGAAGCAGCAAACTTTGTGGAGATCAAAACTACTTTTGACCATGACTGTAGTTCCTCTGAAGATTTCCTTTCAAGGTGTTCCTTTGACACTGCCACCTCTAGCTTTTTATGTGTTTAGGGCCGGGTTGCTAGAAAGCACTTTATGATAAATGTGTGTCTGCAAAAACGCAACAGAAATAGCATTGAATTGATTTCTGTAGGAACAATGTAGGTGCAGTTAACTGATAGGGCATCAGAAAATGGGACCCTGATGATTCAAACATCCTGGCTGAAGGAAAAAGAGACACATTATGAACAGTATGTGTGTGTTTGTGTGTGTGCGTGCGTGCACGTATGTGTGTGTGTGTTCACATGTGGGGGGTGGCACACAGAATGCACCCATCTCCATGTATAGGGCAGGTATGCAGTTCTGATACAACCATGTGAGCACACACACACTCACACACACGTGTGTAACAGGAGAGATGTCCTAAGAGTTATTCTATGACGTTCGTTAGTCACCTTTAACCTTTGACCTTTTACCTCAGTACTGGGCTATGGCACGTGTATGAAACACACACACACACACTCCTTTATAACAGAGCAGACATATGGCCTTATCGCTCTCTGATACAGTAACCTGCCCTATATATAGAGATCAGCTGATAGATTGAACTAAGGGCTCAGCCGATAGGGCTCTGCAAGAAAGTGTCACATTATAGAGCATCAACTCCACAGAAGGCTCTATGAAGCTAGATATTTCATGCAATATTTGCAATAATAATATAGGCATTTTAGCAAACGATTTTATCCAAAGCGACGTTCCCAGAAATCGAACCCACTATCCTGCCGTTGCAAGCGCCATCCTCTACCAACTGAGCTAGACATTCAGACTCCTTGTACACAGAATGACAGGGTGGGAACTAGATGCCATAGGGACAGTTGAAAAGGTGGGTGGGGTCCAGCCAGGCGAATGTTCCTCTCAGATTAGGCTGAATGAACACTTTCAACGGCTCACTCCATGATACAGCAAAAACACTTTAACAACATCAAAACACAAAGGGGGGTAACGGTCAAATCCTCACTTATTCAAGGAACACTTCAATCATGCTTTGTGTCAGATTATATGAGAACATTTGAGTTGGTGTGTGTGTGTGTGTGTGTGTGTGTGTGTGTGTGTGTGTGTGTGTGTGTGTGTGTGTGTGTGTGTGTGTGTGTGTGTGTGTGTGTGTGTGTGTGTGTGTGTGTGTGTGTGTGTGTGTGTGTGTGTGTGTGGGGGGGGGGGGGTTCAGTCATCTTGGCTGAGAGAGTCACTGAGCGGGAACTCAAATGCTAGGGGCCCTGACCTCTCTCCTCCTCCTCCCCCTGTCTCCACTGGATGGATACAGAGCCTGTTCTGTCCATCCTGTCTTCAATGAAAGAGACGAGAGATACAGTGCACATTCTCTCCATATCTAGCTGAATGAAAGAGAGTACTCTTAGATGTGGCACTGTGTGTTGCTGTGTACTGCATACTGATAGAGCTCTGGTGGAAAACATGTCTACAGCTGAAGAGGGTTTGGGTTAGGGGGTGTTTTTGAACCGGGCATAAGAGTACTCTTCCTTTACCTCTCGGTCCTTCTCTTCAATAGCCCATTCTCTCTCGGTCTCTCTCCCTCTCTCTCTTTCAGATCGTTTGGAGAAACAATAAATTACTACTAATTGGCTGAAAAACAAACTTATATCTCCTTTCTTATTTTCCCTCTACTCTCTCTCTCTCTCTCTCTCTCTCTCTCTCTCTCTCTCTCTCTCTCTCTCTCTCTCTCTCTCTCTCTCTCGCTCTCAGATTACCGTCCAGAGGGACAGTGGTCTGGATGTGACAGCCCCCAAACACGGAAAGGTGGACCCCAAAAACAACCCCCATGTAGGGGGCAACCAGTGGGCCGGGGGTACAGGTGGGTCAACAATTTGGGTCAGATGATTGCAGTAACAGGCAATAAAATATGCAATAAAATGTGTGTCCCCGTGATGTGTAATACTTATGTTTGTCCTGCAGGGGGCAGAGACACGGCTGGCCTAGGTGGCAAAGGGGGACCCTACCGTTTAGATGCCGGTCACAAGGTGCACCAGTTATCCAAGGCTGAGATAGATGCTATCCCCGAGGACATCCGCAGAGCAGCCAGAGAGATGGGAGAGAAGGCCTTCAAAGACAGGTGTGGGAGTGTGCGTGTCGGTCAACCTTTGCCAGTGTGTATAACTGATAGGGCCAGTATAAAGGAGAGTTGCAGCTGCTGTGAATGTGAGCTCCAGTAGGTCTGTATGTTTGGACACGCAGAGGGCCTCCTCCTGAACAGCTATCCCTGGTATGTAGCTCTAACCGGGGCCTGGATGGAGCGGACAGACTGAGCTGGGGCCTGGATGAATGCTGCGATTGATCCTCCTGGCAAAGGGTGTGGATGGTGTCTGTGTGTGTGTGTGCGTGCATATGTGTGTGTGTCCAGGGTACGGAGTTGAGAGGGCACCCCTTTCAACAGCAATGAAGGCTCCCTCTGTTCTCTACTTGCTCTCCCTTTTTCTCACCTTTTTTTCTGTGCCCCTGCTCCAACACTCGCCGCTTTCACACTAACCTGACAACCTTCTCTCTCTCTCTCTCTCTCTCTCTCTCTCTCTCTCTCTCTCTCCCCCTCTCCTTTTTTCACTCCCTTCCTCCCTCCCTCTCCCTCTCTTCCTGTGTCCTTCTCTCTCCCTCCCTCTTTTGTTCTCCCTATTGTGTCAGTGACAGGCTTAGTTTAAGCCATGTTGTTACATGCTGAAAGTCACGTTCCAAATACCTGAGACCAGAGAACCACTCCTCCATACTAGATCATCACTCATGACTCGGGTTACAAAATTCTGCAAAGTTTCAATAAATTCCCTGCTTTCCCGAAATCCTCGTTGGAGATTTTCCGGAATCATAAGGGAATAAGCATGAAACCCAGATTTCTGGAAGACCAGGGAATTTATTGAAAGTTCCTAGAATTTTGCAACCCTACTTGTGACTTGTTCTAGTCATTCAGTCTTTTTCTATGGTAAAAGCAGAGTGAATGACAGCTGTAAGCATGGTAAACATGCTGTATCTACTACTTCAGCTTTTTCAACTCCAACCTACCTTAGAACACTGAGAGAGAGAGAGAGAGAGAGAGAGAGAGAGAGAGAGAGAGAGAGAGAGAGAGAGAGAGAGAGAGAGAGAGAGAGAGAGAGAGAGAGAGAGAGAGAGAGAGAGAGAGAGAGAGAGAGAGAGAGAGAGAACATAAAGATTATTACTTGACACATTGGAAAGAATTTACAAAAACACAGAGAAAACTAGAATGCTATTTGGCCCTAAACAGAGATTACACAGTGGCAGAATACCTGACGACTGTGACTGACCCAAATTTAAGGAAAGCTTTGACTTTGTACAGACTCAGTGACTATAGCCTTGCTATTGAGAAAGGCTGTCGTAGGCAGACCTGGCTCTCAAGAGAAGACAGGCTATGTGCACACTGCCCACAAAATGAGGTCAAAACTGAGCTGCACTTCCTAACTTTCTGCCAAATGTATGACCATATTAGAGACACATATTTCCCTCAGAATACACAGACCCACAAAGAATTTGAAAACAAATCCAATTTTGATAAACTCCCATATCTATTGGGGGAAATACTACAGTGTGCAATCACAGCAGCAATAATCATTACAACACGGTATATAGACATAATATGACATTTGAAATGTCTTTATTCTTTTGGAACTTTTGTGAGCGTAAATATGTACTGTTTATTTTGTATTGTTTATTTCACTTTTGTTTATTATCTATTTCACTTGCTTTGGCAATGTTAACATATGTTTCCCATGCCAATAAAGGCCCTTAATTGAAATGAAAAATGTAATTGGAAGGAAGAGAGGGAGAGAGATTAGTCTTACGGGATACACATGGTATGTATACACCGTCCAACGAAATGCTCAGGTTCCTTCTCGACAATTCAACAGCAATAAGAAATAATTAAAGATAAGAATACAAACATAAAGTAGAACAGAATAATGATTTTAACTTAAGTATAATACAGGAAGGCACAAAAATAGTCCAATATTTACACGTGTTTTGGTGAAGGGGTGATTAGGGGGTAATTGTTATAATGATGCAGTATTTAGCAGTTATAATAAGAGTCTGGTAGCAGCAGTTAGGATGTGTGTGTAGCATGAATGTGTGTGTGTGTGTGTGTGAATGAATGTACATCTGTGTGGGTGTGTGTGAGATGTGCAGGACCAGCTCTGGGGGTCCATGCGCCTTTCATCGATGTCTGTTTTAAAAAATGTTTATTTTTTTCCATGGGCTTCAAGAATGTGAAGTGCCTCAGGCTTGAACAAAAAATAATTGAATTGATTGAAAGTAAGGGGATATCGGTGAACAAATGCTGTGGTCAAGTCATTGCCAACGCAATGAGTAGAACTTAGTCAGGTTTTCAAAAGCTCATAAGGTTTTCAAAAGCCTACCATCGATTTGATAGGCAGCCGCATAGACATGATGACATTTCTGAACCATGGACAGCGATCAGTAGTCTATACTTTGTGAGTGGCTGTCTGGCTGACGCATTAAAAATGCATTACGCCAGTGGCTAAGATGCAGAGAGTCAGTGCAGGTGGTTAGTCCAGTTCAAGTGTCTGATGGCTTGTAGTTCGAAACTGTCTCTGAACCTGTTGGTATCAGACCTCATGCTCTAATAACGTCTGACCTATGGTAAGGAAGTGGCTGGGGTGTGTGGGGTCCTTGATGATGCTGTGAGACTTCCTCAGGCATCATTTTGAGTAGATGTCCTAGATGGGTCTTCACCACCCGCTGGAGGGCCTTGCTGTCGTGGACGGACCAATAACCGTACCAGGCCGAGTTGCAACCAGTCAGGACACAGTGGTGGTATTTGGACCCGGGGTAGCATGCCGAATTTCTTCAGGAAGTAAAGACGCTGTTGTGCCCTCTTGACAAAAGTGGTGGTGTTGTTGGTCCATGTCAAGTCTTCTCTGTGTGTGTATGCGTGTGTGTATGTGTGCATGCGTGCGTGTGTGTCTCTCTCTCACATACAAACACATACACTAAGACCCCCCACACACACTCACACAGACCCCCTTAACCTTTCCCCTTTGCAGAAGGGTCTATCTACTAGAAACTCATGGAAAATATGGACATAAAATGTATAACATACAGTCATGGCCAAAAGGTTTGAGAATGACACAAATATTTGTCTCCACAAAGTTTCCTGCTTCAGTGTTCTTAGATCTTTATGTCAGTAGTTACTATGGTACACTGAAGTATAATTACAAGTATTCCGTAAATGTCAAAGGCTTTCATTGACAATGACATTCAGTTTATGCAAAGAGTCAATATTTGCAGTGTTGACCCTTCTTTTTCAAGACCTCTGCAATCCGCCCTGGCATGCTGTCAATTAACTTCTGGGCCACATCCTGACTGATGGCAGGTCATTCTTGCATAATCAATGCTTGGAGTTTGTCAGAAGTTGTGGGTTTTTGTTTGTCCACCCACCTCTTGAGGATCGACCACATGTTCTCAATGGGTTTAAGGTCTGGGGAGTTTCCTGGCCATGGAGGGACTTTGCAATTAATTGCAATTCATCTGATCACTCTTCATGACATTCTGGAGTATATGCAAATTGCCATCATCAAAACTGAGGCAGCAAACTTTGTGGAGACCAATACTTGTGTAATTCTCAAAACTTTTGGCCACGACCGGCTAGAAAAAAGTATATATTTTTTTTATTTTTTTTTATTTTATTTCACCTTTATTTAACCAGGTAGGTCAGTTGAGAACAAGTTTTCATTTGCAACTGCGACCTGGCCAAGACAAAGCAAAGCAGTGCGACAAAAACAACACAGAGTTACACAGTAAACAAACATGGTCAAAAACACAATAGAAAATCTATATACAGAGTGCAAAATGTAGTGCAAAATGCAGTAAGGTTAAGAGGTAGGACAATAAATAGACCATAGTGGTGAGATAAATTACAGATTATCATCATTAACACAGGAATGAAGGATGTGCAAATTATGATGTGCAAATAGAGATACTGGAGTGCAAGATTTGTGAAAATAACAAAAATAAATATGGGGATGAGGTATGGGCTATTGTGTGGGCTATTTACAGTGTGGGCTATTTACAGAAGGGCTATATACAGGTGCAGTGATCGATAAGCAGCTTTGACAGCTGACGCTTAAAGTTATTGAGGGAGATAGGAACCTCTAGCTTCAGTGAACCCTTTAGAATTACCTGGATTTCTACATAAATTGGTCATAAAATGTTATCTAATCTTCATATCGATCACAAACACAGTGTGCTTAAACTAATAACACTAATTATTGTATTTTTCTTGTCTATATTGAATACATAATTTAAACATTCACAGTGTAGGTTGGAAAAAGTATGTGAACCCCTAGGCTAATGACTTCTCCAAAAGCTAATTGGAGTCAGGAGTCAGCTAACCTGGAGTTCAGTCAATGAGACAAGATTGGAGATGTTGGTTAGAGCTGCCCTGCCCTATAAAATACACTCACAAAATTTGAGTTTGCTATTCACGAGATTCATTGCCTCGAACAAAAGAGATGTCAGAAGACCTAATATTAAGAATTGTTAACTTGCATGAAGCTGGAAAGGGTTACAAAAGTATCTCTAAAAGCCTTGATGTTCATCAGTCCATGGTAAGACAAATTGTCTATAAATGGAGAAAGTTCAGCACTGTTGCTACTCTCCCTAGGAGTGGCCTTCCTGCAAAGATGACTGCAAGAGCACTGTGCAGAATGCTCATTGAGGTTAAGAAGAACCCTAGAGTGTCAGCTAAAGACTTACAGAAATATCTGGAACATGCTAACATCTCTGTTGACGAGTCTACGATACGTAAAACACTAAACAAGAATGGTGTTCTTGGGAGGACACCACAGAATAATTCACTGCTGTCCAAAGAAAACATTGCTGCACGTCTGAAGTTCGCAAAAGAGCACCTGGATGTTCCACAGCGCTACTGACTAAATATTCTGTGGACAGATGAAACTGAAATGTAATTGTTTGGAAGGAACACACAACACTATGTGTGGAGAAAAAAGGCACAGCACACCAACATCAAAACCTCATCCCAACTGTAAAGTATGGTGGAGGGAGCATCATGGTTTGGGGCTGCTTTGCTGCCTCAGGGCTTGGACAGCTTGCTATCATCTACGAAAAAAAAAAAAAGTTTATCAAGAGATTTTGCAGGAGAATTTAAGGCTAGACTGTCCACTAATTGAAGCTCAACAGAAGTTGGGTGATGCAACAGGACAACGACCCAAAACACAGAAGTAAATCAACAACACAATGGATTCAGCAGAAGAAAATACCCGTTCTGGAGTGGCCCAGTCAGAGTCCTGACCTCAACCCGTTTGAGATGCTGTGGCATTACCTCAAGAGAAACAGTTTTGTAAAGAGGAATGGTCCAAAATTCCTCCTGACCGTTGTGCAGGTCTGATCCCACCCTGCACTGTGAATGATTACACAGTGTGTTCAATAAAGACATGAAAACGTATAATTGTTTGTGTGTTATTAATTTAAGCAGAGTGTGTTTGTCTATTGTTGTGACTTAGATGAAGATCAGATCAAATTTTATGATCAATTTATGCAGAAATCCAGGTAATTCCAAAGGGTTCACATACTTTTTCTTGCCACTGTATATGTTTTTATTTTATTTGTATTTATTAAAGTATAAATTACCAAAGTTACCATAGATTTCCATTGATATTCGAATTACTGATGATTCTGATAACTTTGGTAAATTACCGGTAGCTTTGCAACCCTAAGTGAGCAACACCCTGGGTTCTTGTTGTTGTCCTGAAAAAGGATTCAGTATTCTGTCCATACTTTTTCACCCCCTGTTTGGCCACAGCTGGGGCTAGCTGTTCTCTCTCTGGTCTGTGGAACGTTCTGGAGGAAGTAGCCGTGGCTGCTGTAGAGTCACACAGGAATGTGTAGAGGGAACCACTGGACTGCATAATGCTATATGCTGTGTGAGAGTATGGGACTGTTGTGCAATATTGAGTGTACCTTAAATAAATCTAACCAAATCCTGCTAGGAAATAACAACAGTTTACATACTTGAATATAAATACGACATCTGGCCCTGGGAAGATTGAATGCTAGGCTTCAGTGAGGACAGAGTGAAGCTGAATGCTAGGCTGCAGTGAGGGCAGATAGTAGTTACATGCTAGGCTAGCAGGCAGGGCAGATTGAAGCTGAATGCTAAGCTAGCAGTGAGGACAGAGGCAAGCTGAATGCAAGGCTTCAGTGAGGGCAGAGTGAAGCTTAAAGGAAAAGTTAGCTGTTAAGTGAAAAGGGGTCAGGACCCTGCTATAACATGCCATTTACATCAAAACTAGAGATTTGGTTGTTAAAAAACTAAATTATCCTTTAATGTTAGGCCAGCAGTGAGAGCAGATTGAAGCTGAATGTTTTGCTAGCAGTGAGGGCAGATTGAAGCTGAATGTTAGGCTTGCAGTGAGGGCAGATTGTAGCTGAAAGTGCACATATGTCCCATCAAGCAGGCTGGTCCTCTCCCTCCCCGCTATAATAGTTGGCATTGGTAGGGATTTGACCCATGTGTTTGAAACTGTGATACGTGACAGGATAGAGTCAGACTGATCTCACGGCTGATACACACACAGCCGCAATACCACCGACTGAAAACAAACACACACACATACCATCTTGTCACGCTCTGGTTCTCAGCTTAGACTTCAAACACCTCATAGACAATCCCCCAGCAGGCCTTCAGGGAGAGAGGTGGTCTCATATCTGCCTGCCCGTATTTACCTGTATTAGAGGTGTGTGTGTGTGTGTGTGTGTGTGTGTGTGTGTGTGTGTGTGTGTGTGTGTGTGTGTGTGTGTGTGTGTGTGTGTGTGCGCTCGCGCGCACGCGCACGCTCCATGGGGGAAAGGATTAACTCTGCCAGTCATTAACACAGAGATTTAGATATGCTACCCTTACCTGGAGGGTAAAACACACCTGCCCTGGGCTACACAGGTGTGTGTGTGTGAGGATCAGGGGCTGGCAGCACTCCAGTCAGGCATCAGTCAGCCCAACTGCACGCACACACACACGCCTCTCACTCGCCCTTATTAAACAGGACTGGCCCCTCTCTTCTGCTCCTCAGGTGTGCTGAGGTCATGGAAACATCCCTCATACACTTCTGACACATGCTAACATGCTTGTTTCAACACCCATTACCTTTCATTTAGGATGGATGTTGTACACGTTGCCTCTGATCTTGGTTGTTTTTTTCTTTTTAGAATAATGGCAACAGTAGCCCACTGTTTCTTTCTCTAACCCCCCCCCCCCTCCCCCATCTCTACTTCTCTACCTCTCTTCTCCACCCTCCACCCCCCAACCCCCCATCTCTACCTCTCTTCTTTCCCCAGGTTGAAGGAGATAGATATGAGTGAATATGATGCATCTACATACGAGCGTTTCTCTGGAAACGTTAGAAGACAGGTCCAGAGTCTACGCATCATTCTGGACAGCTTACAGGTAACGACACACACACACGATACGTCCCAGCTGTTCCCATGCTGGTAATACCAGTCGTCAGTGGGTTAGAACAAGTGCACACCTTGGGGGGGGGGGGGTAGAGAATCTGACTGTATTTAACATTTTGGGGCAAATGACCTCTAGAAGTCACAATTACATAGCCACCATGTGACATAAGCACAGTCACCCCATATTGTATGTGTGAAACTATTAGGAAGGAGTGGCCACTGGCCCTAAGGAGCTCTCAGATAGGGCCCCCTGCACAAGGGGTGTGGCCAAACCTCGTCTTTTTATCTTTTCCTGGTAGAGGCAGGTAGTTGTACATGTGTAATTATGTTTGTGTGTATGCGTGTGAGAAGAATGGAAAAACGTTTAGTACGTGACAATGATTACAGAGTATCAGGCCAAGCTCTATGATTCTCCAGTCCAGGGTAGGGTGTGTGTGTGTGTGTGTGAACGTTTTACTATACTTGTGAGTACCAAAAGTCCTCACAAGAATAGTAAAGCAACAAAAATTCTGAGAAGTGAGTACATTTTTCCTGTCCGCACTTGTAAAAAGGCTATTTTAGGGGTTTGGGTTAGAATTATGGTTAAGGTTAGGTGTTAGGGAAAATCAGATGTTCAATTGTTGGTCCCCAAAAAGTCCCACAGTATATATAGTGCATGCGAGCGCTCCACGCCAGGTATGAAGCTCTATAATCTCTGTCTTTGAACATGCATATGTTGTTTGTTTTTATTTGTTCCTATAAAGATAACAACTATCCTGTGTGTGTATGAAGTCATGCTATCTTAACATAGCTTTTTACACACACAGTAGAGCTGGCAGGCTCCCAGGGAAATGAAATTATACCCTTTTGTTTCTGTCAGCTGTAGAGATCAGAACAGACCGCCGCACCGGGAATCCCCTCTTATATCACACACACACACACACACAAACACACACACACACACACACACACACACCACACACACACACACACACACACACACACACACACACACACACACACACACACACACACACAGAGAGAGAGAGAGCGAGAGAGAGAGATTGTCCAGGATCCTTCTCTCTGCCACCTCTAGAGTGTCAAGGTTAATCCCCAGAACAAAAATAGCCTTACTGATCAGCTTATTTTCCCGAGAAGCATCACCAGCCTTTATGTTGACGCCCCAGCACACCACTGCAAAAAAGAGACCACCACAGACTGCTAGAAAGTATGCAGTATTTTACTGCACACGTTGCGGAGTCATCCGAGAACATGTTTCAGAGTTATATCTGAAGTCCGAGGTGTAGAGGGTGAACAGGAAGGGAGACAGGACCATTCCCTGGCGGTCCCCTGTGTTGCTCACTGCCTGTTCTGACACACAGCTCTGTAGCCGCACAAATTGTGGCCTACCGGTCAGGTAGTCCGTAAACCAGGAGACTAAGGGTGCTTCCACTTTCATCCTCCTCATCTTCTCACCCAGTAGCAGGGGCTGAATGGTGTTGAAGGCACTGGAGTCAAAAAACATAACCCTCACAGTGCTGCCTGCATTGTTCAGGTGAGAGTAGGCCCTCTGCAGAAGGTAGATGATTGCATCATCCACCCTGATGTTGCGCTGGTATGCGAACTGCAGGGGGTCCATTGATGAACACACCAGGGGTCTGAGGTGAGCGAGGACTAACCTTTCCAGGGTCTTCATGATGTGGGATGTTAGCGCTACAGCGTCTTCTTGGGTACTGGGACCAGGCAGGATGTTTTCCACAGCACAGGGACCCTTTCCAGGCTAAGGCTAAGGTTGAAGGGGAGCTGGAGTATTCCACACAGTTGGTCAGCACAGACCCTAAGCACCCTTGGGCTGATGCCATCGGGGCCCGCCGATTTCCACTGATTGTTTCTCCAGCTCTCTCTTCACTTGGTTGGTGGTGAAAGCCAGCTGAGGTGGGGGGATGTGGGGTGTTGAAGATCAGTCCAGAGGGAGCGGGGGTGGGGAGGGGAGGGGGTCGCTGAATGTCTCAACTGAGGTGTCGTGTGCAAAGGTGGGGGGGGCAGCCGTGAGGGTGTGTGGCCTGGAGAGCTGGAGGGGAGGTGGACAGAGCCAATATCAAACCTGTTAAAAAATTGGTTCAGCTCATTGGCTCTGTCCTGGGTCCCCACCATCTGCCCACTGTTTGACTTTTTGAAGCCAGTGATATTTCTCATTCCATTCCACACCTCTCTCACCTGGCTCGGCCTCAGCTTGTCCTCCATCTTCTCCTTATACACTTTCTTCCCCTCAGCAATCCACAACTTCAGCTCCCTCTGGACACATTTCAATGTGTCCCTGTCCCCCTCATTGGAAGCCCTCTTCTTCTCATTCAGCAGGGCCTTCAGGCCGCTGGTGACACAGGGTTTATTATTTGGAAAACAGCGTACCTTCCTGGTGGGTACGGTGTTGTCTACACAAAAATGTATATAGTCCGTTATGCAGTCTGTAAGTCCATCAATGTCCTCCCCATGAGCCTCACAGAGCACATCCCAGTCTGTCTCAAAGCAGGACCATCTCCTAATGGTCCTAGTGGTCGCTGGCTGCTGTTGGACCATAGGCCTGTAGAGTGGGGTGAGGTGGACAAGGTTGTGATTCGTTCTACCGAGGGGAAGGAGTGCAGTGAAGTTGTATGCATCCTTCACATTAGCATATTACAAGTCCAGAGTTTTATTGTTTCTGGTTGGGCACTTCACAAACTGTTTGAACGTGTGCAGCGTTGAAGAGAAAGATGCATGGTTAAAGTCCCCAGAAATGGCAAAAAAGGCACTGGGATGCGCTGTCTGTAACCTCGCGATAACAGAGTGGATGAACTTTTCCCTGGGGTGCAGCAGCGCTGAGTGTGCTAAATCCAAGAGCCGGGCTTGGTTGTAAATAATTGAGGACTCGCGTGTACGTTCGGCGCTGCTAAACGTAAGAAAAGTTATAGTTAGGATTTGGTCAATCAGCTAATCCTAGTTCTGTTTTTAAGGGTGTATCAGATCCAGATACAATAGCAGTGGGCTCCTGTTGTGACATAACACTAGGCTGGACTGGGCTGGTTTATATTGGAGGTTTTTAAGTATTCTCCTAAACAGAAGTGATAAAACACCCTGAGCCTTCTGATCACTGAGGGTCAGTTTCCCAAACCATCCAAACCTAGACTAAACCTATTCCTGGACTAAAAACGTATTAAAAGATCCTACATGCTTTTTTAAGTCCCGGAGTAGGCTTCATTTGACTTAAGGAGACTGGCCCTTAGATTGTTCTGATTGTTTGGGAATTAGTCTATCCCTATCAGTGGGTGATATGTTGACAGTGTTTCTCTGTCTGTGTCCCCAGGCCAAAGGTAAGGAGCGTCAGTGGTTGAAGAACCAGTCACTGGGAGAGCTGGACGATGCTAAGATCATAGACGGACTGACAGGAGAGAAGGCTATCTACAAACGCAGAGGAGAGCTGGATCCAGAGGTAGGTTTGTGTGTGTAGTTGGATTCCTTTGGTATGTATGATTATTATTATTGCAAATCTATGGTCTCGATCACACACATTCTCCCAGGTTCCCACACTAACAAGCCATTAACCACACACACAAACACAATGTTCCCACAGTAACACACCCCCCCCCCCCATACAGTATGCACGTGCACCCAAATAAACACGTACTCACTAGCCGTTTTAATCTCATTTAGCTCTAAGTGTTGAGTGTTTTTGGTCCGTCTAGAGAGGCCACCTGGCTATGGTAACATAATCAACACCCCTCTCCACTATAAAGTCAGTTATTTCTAGGTAATGTAATTGAGCAGTGCCTTTTTCCATTGATATCCACTTGAAGTGATGGCCAGTTCTACGAAGGAATGAGTTTGCCCTAACGTTTATTTGCTGATGTTAAGAAGAGTGATTAAGATAATGTGCCTCAGCTTGTCTCTGTGAATATTATACTATGGATTCTCACCTAAAAACTTAGTTTTTTGTTTCCAATATTATTGTGTTCCAGTTCTATACAGTAGAGGTTCCCCTGTAATATTATTGTGTTCCAGTTCTATACAGTAGAAGTTCCCCTGTAATATTATTGTGTTCCAGTTCTATACAGTAGTAGTTCACCTGTAATATTATTATGATCCAGTTCTATACAGTATAAGTTCCCCTGTAATATTCCATCCTTCAGGGAAGTGTGTAAATACTATCTGTTCAACACTCTGTGTTCTGTTTCTTTGTGTGTGTGTGTGTGTGTGTGTGTGTGTGTGTGTGTGTGTGTGTGTGTGTGTGTGTGTGTGTGTGTGTGTGTGTGTGTGTGTGTGTGTGTGTGTGTGTGTGTGTGTGTGTTCGTGTGTGTGTGTGTGTGTTCGTGTGTGTGTTCGTGTGTGTGTGTGTTCGTTTGTGTGTGTGTGTGTGTGTGTGTGTGTGTGTAGCTGGGCAGCCCGCAGCAGAAGCCAAAGCGTCTGCGTGTGTTAGCTGACGTGTCGGGGAGCATGTACCGTTTCAACGGGGTAGATGGCAGGCTGGAGAGATCCATGGAAGCGGTGTGTATGGTGATGGAAGCCCTGGAGAACTACGAACAGAAGATCAAGGTGAGATACACGCACATGCACATGTACACAAACACACACACACACACACACATGCAGTAGTTGCCCGTCAGTGCAAAACTAGGATCAGCTTTGATAAAGTATTTTAGTGGTTGTTTTGATGACATATTGAAAGGATGTGTGTTGATTTGTTCAGACTGTAATATCAGTGAAGTATAGTCACTTTTCACACAGGAGAGCGAGGGAGAGGGTCAGAGAGGGGAGGAGAGAGGGGAGGAGAGGGGAGAGGAGAGGGGAGAGGAGAGGGGAGGAGAGGAGAGAGGGAAAGGGTAGAGGGGGGGAGGGAGGGATAGTGTCCATGTCAGACATCTGTGAGGAGGGGTGGAGTGGCAGACTTCATGGCCCCACAGCGTTCTCCCCTATACCACCTGACTTCTGCTCACATATCAGTGTTCCACACGCCTGCATCTGATAACACACACACACACACACCTGTGCTTTACATTCTGACAGGTGCCGCCTGCTCATACACATCGAAGATAAGATGTGCAGAAGCACATACACACACACAGACACACGTACACACAGACACACGTACACACTCACAGACACACGTACACACACACAGACACACGTACACACACAGAGACACACGTACACACACACAGACACACGTACACACTCACAGACACACATACACACACACCCAAAATCTGAGCATAGGCCTATTTATTTCTGCAACACACTCATCACAAATTTGAAGCAAGCTAGTTACAGTGTCTCCTAAAGACATCGGGGAAAGAGGGTAGTCTATCAGCTGTTTTTTTTGTAGCCTAGGGTCAGAGGAATTTTACATGACCGGAGACTTTGACAGAATCTGTTTTAATACCACACAACTGATCGAAATGACAGACTACTTTGACACTGAAAAACGGAGAATCTGGGATCAATAAAAGATGACCTGGTCTTGATTCCACCAATAGCCTAGGTCTGCGCAGCTCACTCTCCGGTGATGGCCGATGTGCTCGTGCCAAAAGCCTGTTCGCTCAGTAGGCCTATTTGGAAGTTGATACAATATTTTGGTAGTCTACATCAGACAGATTAGAACATTTTACATTCAGCTGGAGCCATTTGTTTTCCAACCTGTATTTGTCCACGATTGCATTTTGAAATATTGAGAAAGGCCTGTTTTGTCTAAATGCTGTTCACTGACAGATTTGCTGCATGTTCCAGACTGTAGGCTCAGCTAGACTGTTTTATTTTTTTTAAAGAAGAAGCTGTTGATCTTTCCTTTGTGGCTAAATTATGGGTCTACTCACGGTGTAGTAGGCTATTCTGAATATTTTAATTTCTTTCTGAACAGACTGTATTCAGTAATTTTGCAACTTTGACAAATGTATTTCAACGTATCAGGGGTGCTGCAGCACCTCCAGCACTCTTCCCTCGGCTATGATTCTAGAAGGAAATAAATGATGAAGTGCCGCTGCCGTAGGCTATCAGCCAACCAGACCAAATATTGATGATGATGATGATGTAAATCAAGTGTTGATCAAATGTCATACTGCTGTTGTAGCACTGTTGATATTTAAACTAGGTAGCTTGCTTTACACACGGTGACCATGTCTCGCCATGCATATTTTGATACCGGGTGCACGTGAGCTCCGTACAGGGCAGACTAACGGATAGGTTAGGGTTAAGGGGCGGGGGGTGACGAACTTGACGACGTCACAACGACTTGGGGCCAGTGGGTTCAGAACAACAATGACAAAAACTATACAAAAAACCCCCACCCAAATGGGCACTTGGCGAGTGGGAGGGCGATGGGGCGGGTGCTTGTGCTCGGGCACACACACATGTAACAGTGAGACTCACATACCTCCGTCGGCAGCCGTAAGTGCCCTTATCAGGAGTGATGCCATGTGACACTAGATATGGGGAGTTCCACTGTAGGACACTTTATCTGACCCTGGGTTATGTGAAAACTAGGTTATAGAAGATGATTGATGGCACAAGTGTGTGACTAGGCTGACATACTGGGCTGACATACCCTAATATCTCTGGATCATCAGTGTCATCCCCAACTATAGCAGTGGACCAACAGAGCAGCAGGCGGGAATGCTTGGCTCTGCTTTCCATGCAGTGGTGATAGGTTGAGAACCAGGGTTGGAGATGTATTGCATGATGTTGGAGGCTGAAAATATGCAAAACCATGTCACAAAATGCTTACTTACGAGCACTTTCCCAACAATTAAAAAGTAAGAAACATTTGCAAAAAAGGAAATAGTAACACAATAAAATAACAATAACAAGGATATATACTAGGAGTACCAGTACTGAGTCAATGTGCAGCGGTGCGAGGTAGTTTAGGTAATATGTACATAGGTAGGGGTAAAAGTGACTAGGCAATCAGGATAGATAATAAACAGAGTAGTAACAGTGTACTGGTGTGTGAAAGTGTGTTTATGTGTGTGTTTGTGTGTGGCGTCAATATGCATGTGTGTGTGTGTGTGTGTGTGTGTGTGTGTGTGTGTGTGTGTGTGTGTGCGCGCGCGTGCGTGTGTTGGAGTGTCAGTGTAGTATGTGTGAGTGTGTGGGTAGAGTCCAGTGAGTGTGTATAGAGCCGGTGTAGGAGAGGCAAATTAAATGGGGGTCAATGCAAACAGTCAGGGTGGCCATTAGATTAACTGTTCAGCAGTCGTATGGCTTGAGGTTGAAGCTGTTCAGGAGACTTGGTGCTCCGGTACCGCTTGCCATGCGATAGCAGAGAGAACAGTCTATAACCTGGGTAGCTGGAGTCTTAGACATTTTTTAAGGCCTTCCTCTGACACCGCCTGGTATAGAGGTCCTGGATGGCGCTGTACTGGGCTGTATACACTACCCTCTGTAGCGCCTTGCGGTCAGATGCCAAGCAGTTGCCATACCAAGCGGTGATGCAGCCAGTCAAGATGCTGTCAATGGTGCAGCTGTAGAACTTCCTAAGTATAGGTTGTATGTTTTTTTTACCTCAGCTTGAGTTGTTTAATGACCTCCTCTCTTCCTTTTTCCTCCCCCTTTCTCCCTTTTCTCCAGTATGACATTGTGGGTCATTCTGGTGATGGTTATGACATAGAGCTGGTCAGAACAGACAAGGTCCCCCAGAACAACAAACAGAGACTGAAGGTCCTCAAGGTACGGACCCAACTCCACTTCACTCTACCCCACTCTACCTCATTCTACACCACACTAGCCTACTCTATGTCTCACTCTACCTCATTCTACCCAACACTAGACTACTCTATGTCTAACCTCACTCTACCCCACTCTACCTCACTCAAACTCACACTACCTCACACTATCCCACTCAACCTCACACTACCCACTCATCCTCACACTATCCCACTCAACCTCACACTAGCCTACTCTATATCCCCTCTGTGTGAGTCCTCACCTCTCTCTCTGCCCCCTCCAGAACATGCATGCCCACTCCCAGTTTTGTATGAGTGGAGACTACACCCTGGAGAGCACAGAGGCTGGCATCAGGGAGCTGGCACGCGAGGACGCTGACGAGCGCTTCGTGGTGGTGCTGAGCGACGCCAACCTGGAGCGCTACGGCATCACACCCGAGCGCTTTGCCCGTGCCCTGACCTCGGACCCCCAGGTTAACGCCTTTGCCATCTTCATCGGCTCGCTGGGCGACCAGGCCGACAGGTGAGAAGATGGAGGAGGGGGGTAATGTGTGTGTGTCAAGACGTGATGATTGTTTATCGTAACAGGTGACTCAAGTAAGTAGGCTCCTACATCAATCACTTACTGGGGGAGAGAACAGTATAGTTTGACCAGTACTTTATCCTACCCACACAGTGTGCTGTCTGCTGCTCAGTTGTCCTTTGTAGTCTTTGTTCTCAATGAAATCCCAGTTTAAAGAGATTCTAAATGCAGGACCAAGATGGATAAGTGCTCTCTTAAACCTAATTATCCTTCTCTCTCTGCCCCTGACACATACACATGCACAGTGTTGTCTGGCCTGTGTTATGTCTTGTGTAGTTGGTGTCGGGTGTCCTTTGAAGTCTGAATGGTGTGGGCCATATTGGGACGGGGAGAAGAGGAAAGA
>CM042407.1:18456251-18551251 GCA_023634145.1 Thymallus thymallus
AGGAAACGGGACAGCTTTATTACTGATCATTGCACACACACATGCACATGCCGTGTAGATAGGTAGCAGCAGCCCCATTGTTTTATGGCTGCTTCATTAGGCAGTAATGACAGCTCTGCTATAATGGCCCTCACTAATCACCACCTGTGTTTGCTGCTGGGACCCCACCATGCAGACTGATGGATGGAAGGGGGGGGGGGGGGCTATACACACATAGCCCGATGACACCTGGCACTGGCTGATGATCTCACATGTAGGTGGCTTGATGTCTGAAAGACTCATTGAGATGTACAGTATACTTCATTGTGAGAATACACACACACTTACACACACACCAAGTCAGGTATGACACACAGCCCACCTGACACCTGCCTCTGACAGACTCTTTTTGAGATCTTCATCTTTCTGTGAAGTCGCACACACAGACAGAGAGAGAGAGAGAGAGAAAGAGAGAGAGACAGAGACCTTACAGTGCAGCCTGAGGATAATCTAATGAACCACATTGTTGACAGACAGACAGACTATTGCTGACAGACTGACCACCTTAGTAAGCAGATAGTAAGCAGATTATCAGATCAGATTTCAGCACATCCCTCATATCCCCTAACCTACCAACCATGTAGCCTACTGATTATATAACCCTGTACCACAGATTTAACAAGGAGACAGATGTTTCACTGGATGTATAAATCTGAAGCATCTAGTTAGAATTTCCACTCACCACCAAAGATGGTGATGAGAGGAAGCCCAGTGGGCGGCAGTGGGAGAAGATGGAGCGAGCTGGAACTGGGACAACATTCTGTCGATTTTTCTTATCGAAGAAAAGCTTAATCTCACTACAGTTTTCTGTTCCCAAAACTAGAATCTGTTCCGAACAGAGTGCACTACGTTTTGTAGACGTGACCCTTTGCCAAGATTTCTATAAATGGTGTTGTTTACAAGGAGTGCAAATTGAGTTATTGCACACACGCACTTCACAGAGAAGGCATTCCCTAGATCTCGCTAGCTCGTGCTTAGCTCTGCCCACTTTCTTGCTTGTTCTGTCCACTATACTTCATTTTCTCCCATTGAAAATGACACTCTTAGAAGTAAAGGTGCTATCTAGAACCTAAAAGGGTTCTTTGGCTGTCCCCATAGGAGAACCCTTTGAAGAACCCTTTTTGGTTCCAGGCAGAACCTTTTTGAGTTCCATGTAGAACCCTCTGTGTAAACCCAAAATAGTTCTGCCTGGAACCAAAAAGGGTTCTTCAAAGGGTTCTCCTATGGGGACAGCCAAAGAACCCTTTTTTTTCTAAGAGTGTATTGGGTTAGTTATAAATATCTTTGTCTATACTCTTTACTCAGATCTTTACCCTAACAACCATGTAGCCTACTGATGATGTAGCGCTAGTCCTTCCTCCCAATAAGGAATCATGTTTTGAATAGTTTAAACTTCCCTCTCAACAGGACCTGAGTCCACCATAGGTTCAACAACGTGATCAACATACAGTATATACAGTGGGGAGAACAAGTATTTGATACACTGCAGATTTTGCAGGTTTTCCTACTTACAAAGCATGTAGAGGTCTGTAATTTTTATCATAGGTACACTTCAACTGTGAGAGAGGAAATCTAAAACAAAAATCCAGAAAATCACATTGTATGATTTTTAAATAATTAATTTGCATTTTATTGCATGACATAATTATTTGATCACCTACCAACCAGTAAGAATTCCGGCTCTCACAGACCTGTTAGTTTTTCTTTAAGAAGCCCTCCTGTTCTCCACTCATTACCTGTATTAACTGCACCTGTTTGAACTCTTTACCTGTATAAAAGACACCTGTCCACACACTCAATCAAACAGACTCCAACCTCTCCACAATGGCCAAGACCAGAGAGCTGTGTAAGGACATCAGGGATAAAATTGTAGACCTGCACAAGACTGGGATGGGCTACAGGACAATAGGCAAGCAGCTTGGTGAGAAGTTCAAGATGACGGTCAATCTCCCTCGGCCTGGGGCACCATGCAAGATCTCACCTCGTGGGGCATCAATGATCATGAGGAAGGTGAGGGATCAGCCCAGAACTACACGGCAGGACCTGGTCAATGACCTGAAGAGAGCTGGGACCACAGTCTCAAAGAAAACCATTAGTAACACACTACGCCATCATGGATTAAAATCCTGCAGCGCATGCAAGGTCCCCCTGCTCAAGCCAGCGCATGTCCAGGCCCGTCTGAAGTTTGCCAATGACCATCTGGATGATCCAGAGGAGGAATGGAAGAAGGTCATGTGGTCTGGTGAGACAAAAATAGAGCTTTTTGGTCTAAACTCCACTCGCCGTGTTTGGAGGAAGAAGAAGGATGAGTACAACGCCAAGAACACCATCCCAACCGTGAAGCATGGAGGTGGAAACATCATTCTTTGGGGATGCTTATCTGCAAAGGGGACAGGACGACTGCACCATATTGAGGGGAGGATGGATGGGGCCATGTATCGCGAGATCTTGGCCAACAACCTCCTTCCCTCAGTAAGAGCATTGAAGATGGGTCGTGGCTGGGTCTTCCAGCATGACAACGACCCGAAACACACAGCCAGGGCAACTAAGGAGTGGCGCCGTAAGAAGCATCTCAAGGTCCTGCAGTGGCCTAGCCAGTCTCCAGACCTGAACCCAATAGAAAATCTTTGGAGAGAGCTGAAAGTCCGTATTGCCCAGCGACAGCCCCAAAACCTGAAGGATCTGGAGAAGGTCTGTATGGAGGAGTGGGCCAAAATCCCTGCTGCAGTGTGTGCAAACCTGGTCAAGAACTACAGGAAATGTATGATCTCTGTAATTGCAAACAAAGGTTTCTGTACCAAATATTAAGTTCTGCTTTTCTGATGTATCAAATACTTATGTCATGCAATAAATGCAAAATAATTACTTAAAAATCATAGAATGTGATTTTCTGCATTTTTGTTTTAGATTCCGTCACTCACAGTTGAAGAGTACCTATGATAAAAATTACAAACTTCTACATGCTTTGTAAGTGGGATGTGTGCCATACGGCTAATGTGTGCCATACGGCTGATTTATAAAGGAAGCATTCTTATCAGTGTGTATTGATTGATCGTGTGCTGAACTTTAGTATAAGCGACTCAAATGGGATAAATCCCTGGCTGTGACCCCACTCTCTGAGGGTGTCTCGGGGAGTTTGGATATGCAAGAAATACAAGTATAGTATAGCTTCTTGTTCCTGTTGTCGTACTGTCTCTTTATGTCATCCAGAGGATGTGGTTTTTCTGGGGTTCCTCCACTGTGTGGATTAAATAAAGCCGTTGTCCCTGACAACATCAAAACAACCTTATATTTCGTAATAGTGCAAAGTGACAATCTTAAATTGGCAGATGATAATATAGAGAAGTCCCTGACAATATGGCAACTGTTATTTTAAACATCAGAACAAACACTGTTACTATGTGTTGATAAAACTGTGTCCTTGACGACATCAACATAGCTTGACATCTCTGCATGGTTGCATTGATTAATCTGTCCTCACTAAGCTTGCTGTTTTTGTAACATGTAGAGACCTATTCATCACATGGAAAAAAACATTTCCAATATTAGTTTTGCAACAGGTCTCTCTAAAATTATGTGATAGCCCTGTTCTAACATTGTTTCTCATGCTTGTCTCTCACTCAGCGACAAAAGATGATAAGGTTTCTATATTCAATGGTTTTCAGTCCTGTTGCCTTCACCATGTGAGTGCCTAAGTGAATATTTTATAATACAAATGTAATTGTAATTCCTAACTTTTTTGACAATATCATACTATGACAGCCTAACCATGTGAAACTCACATTGCCACATCAGCAAGTCACATTATGCTAGCTTGCAAAGTGTTATATAATTCCTATTGGAATCCAGCCAGAGTTAGGATAGCTAAGAATTTGAACTTTTAGTCGCCAGCAACTACAGTTAGAATGACTGCCAAGGAAGGGAAGTTAGATAAATTAGTCTACCTGAACCATCTAAACTGGAACAATCATGTCAATAACAGGTGAAATAAGTCCAACCACTTACAGATTGAATTACTTTAGAAACATGTAAGTTATTTATCTTTGTGTATTATAAGATCAATTAATCAAGGTGCATGCAGAAACATAGATAAAAAAAACAAAGCATGCTGGGAAATATGATAATGAGGCACCTCCAATGCCTTATTTACTTTGAGAGAGTTGACAGATATGAACTCAACACAGTCGAGTAACAACACCACACAGTGGTGATTGCACTGTGGTTCAAACAATACTTAATTTATTCACTGCAGGCGGTGTCACTTCCACAAGAATCAACACTCCGATATAAACACTTTTTACCTCAACAAGAAGGAAATTATGAAATTTCCCCCTCGGGGATCAATAAAGTACCTATCTATCTATCTATCTAACACTGAGATTTTAACACCTACAAATTTGCTGTGTGCTTTAGCAAACTGTCTCAAATTGCGTGAGTATTATGTGTGCCAAACAGGTGCTGTTAGATTAAAATTATATTACTATATTTTCTGACCATTTGGAACAGTATCAACAACACTAAATAAATGATAACTGTACCGAAGTGTCTGTTCTAATGAGTAAAAAATATACATAATTCCTTTTTTACAGCAAAGAATAAAAACAATTGCATGCATTCGTAAATTGCGTTTTATTTATTGCTTAAGCTGATTATTCAAAGCTCCCTTTATTTAATTTTAAAACTAAAACTCTTGGTGGCACCTTATCAGTGTGTATTGATTTATCGTACGCTGAATTTTAGTATAAGAATGAAGGCAACGGGATAAGTTAAGTGCCTGTAGAAGTGTAGCTTATTGTTCCTGTTGTCGTACTGTCTCTTAAATCATTCAGAGAATGTGGTTTGCCCCTGTGTTTCTGGGGTTCCTCCACTGTGTGGATTAGATAGGGCTGTTGTCCCTGACAACATCAAAACAACCTTATATCTCTGTGGATCTGTATCTCTCAATTCTCAGTTTCGTAATAGCGCAAACTGACAATCTTGGAGTGGGTAGATGATGTAATGATTTGATAATAGAGAAGTCCGTGACAATATGACAACTGTTATTTTAAACATCAGAACAAACTGTTACTATGTGTTGATAAAACTAGGGTACCAGTGAGGATTTCCTATGTTGGACAACTTGTTACAGCTGGGAGGATCATAGCTACAGTATATTCATTAAAATGCAGTAATTGTTTAACCCTTTATCACAGTTGGTGTCTTGACAAATTTGTCCAAAGTCATGTGACATAAAACATGACTTTTCTGTCCTTGCATTTATGACAGTGTAAGTTGTCCTTTTGTATGAATCATTAATCATTTAAATTAGACATTGAACTTTAACCCTGTAAGAATCCTGGATCTTGTTGTTGGACAGTTTTTTGTGTTACGGGTGCTGGGATAAAAAGGGATCCAAGAGCAGATTAGCAGATAACTCAATTTATTGTCCAAAAAGAAAAGAAAATAAACAAAACACAAATATAAATTGCAGCCGAGCCACCGAGCGAAGGGCAGGACAGAGGCGAAATCCCAGGGCAGGCAGGGGTCAAAACCAGAGGCAGATCCACAGCCCGGGGGGTAGAGCCAAGTCAATAGTCCAAAACAAGAGCAGGAGATCAAAACCAGGTGAGCAAGCCGAAACAGGATTGAGTACAGGTACTGGGCAAATCAGAGGGAAAAAAACAAGATTAAATAAACAGACAGAATGTAAGCTAGGCACAACTAGATCAAGACTGGTTTAGGACAGTAGTGAAACAGACGGAAACCAAGACACACTGACAGAGAAGCAAAGTAAGAGAGAAGCATAAGTAGTGGAGAAAATCAATGCAAAATGGGAGACAGGTGTGTGTAAGGAGAGCACAAGCACTGATTAGAATGAGGTGCAGCTGTGATGTCAGAGTGAGAGAAACTGACAATTAAGACAAATACAACAGAAAGGCTGATGATCAAACCAGAGTCCTGACATTTTGTGTCTCAGAAATGCAGTGTAACTACAAAACATTTCTTGTCTCCTTATGTTACAGGGAGTAAACATTCACCTTTCCTTGATACTTAAAACCTAAATCGATACTGTCATTAATATAGTTCTTCAATAATTATGCATAATACTTGTTGGATGTTCATTTGGTGTCCAGCTGATTAGTTATGCTTAGAAATGTTCACACATCATCATCGGAACCAGGAAATAATTTTCTGAGTAACAGTGAAGTGACAAACAGCTGTTGTGATAACGCATGCTAATGCAACAACAGCCCAATTGCTGAAAAAAGGATTTTGCGAGGAATGCCCAGAATATTTTGGTGTCCCATTCATTACACCATGAAGACAGTTGTGCCTGCATCCACATTGGCTCTAATATCCCTAGCGAATTGATGTTGATCATCTGTTATTGTCTGCTTGATTTACAGCAGAGGCTCTCGTTCGATTTAACAGAGAAAGCTTCAAGGTAATGTATTCATGTTTTAATATGTTTTTGTGCCTCGGATTGGACACCGAGTCTACTGTGCGCAATTGTGTAGGATCAGTGGTAATTTTAGCATGTAAATCTTGGTGGGGCAAACTCCAGAAACATTTTGGAGATGCATGCCAGCAAAGCCACTACACAACACTAAACTATAAATGAATTGCACTATAACGGTGACAAACGGTTCCCACAAACTGTTAGGGCCTACATAAAACTTTGCAAACAGAGCTTTCTTTTCAGCACAATGGAGGGAATCCTTACCACTGCTACACCTGGCTATCAGCGGAGCCTTGTCTGGCAGCGAAACAGTTAATTCAGACTCATTTACAGCATTTTTTAAAAACATAGCTAATATGGCTGACTTACTTAAACAAATGTGGTTTCTACTGACAATTGAGATGCACAAACTATAGCATAAGGGGACGACAAGCAGATAAGAGGCAATCCGTAATTTAGATTAAGTCATTAATGAGCGAGCTAGGACGGATGAAGTCAATATAACTATTTGTTCAGCACTTTGAAATGTACAGCGGCAGAATTCAGAACATGGGCCGTTCTTACAGTATACTCCCATTATTCTCCCAGTACACCAAGTCAGAACCATAGAACCATAGGCTAAATTTATGCAGCAGCATACAAGACGTAGTGGTAGCCCCACCACTAATGAAAGCACTGAGCTATGCTGAAACACTTGCATTTTGGAGCTGCCTTACTCAAGAAAGCGAAAAAGAGAACATGTTTCTACCTGGATTATGTTGGAGAGGCTTCCATTAAAGAACACCCTCTGTGTTCTGTTAGACAGGTAACTCTTTATCCACAAAATAGCAGGGGGTGTAAAGCCATAACACATACGTTTTTTTCCAGCACTAGACTATTATCGATAATGTCAAAAGCCGCACTGAAGTCTAACAAAACAGCCGCCACAATCTTTTTATCATTAATTTCTCTCAGCCAATCAGTCATTTGTGTAAGTGCTGTGCTTGTAAGTGCTTTGGTTGTTCCCTATAAGCGTGCTGAAAGTCTGTTGTCAATTTGTTTACTGTAAAATAGGGTTGGTAACAGGCTGATTGGTTGGCTATTTGAGCCAGTAAAGGGGGCTTTACTATTCTTGGGTAGCAGAATGACTTTTGCTTCCCTCCAGGCCTGAGGGAACACACTTTCTAGTAGGCTTATATTGAAGATATGGCAAATAGGAATGGCAATATCGTCCGCTAGAATTCTCAGTAATTTTCCATCCGTTGTCAGACCCCGGTGGCTTGTCATTGTTGATAGACAACAATAATCTCTTCTACACTCACTTTACGAATTCTTGTCTTTCATAATTTGGTCAGATATACTTGGATGTGTAGTGTCAGCATTTGTTGCTGGCATGTCATGCCTATATTTGCAAATCTTGCCAATGAAAAAATGTAAGTATTTGGCAATATCAGTCGGTTTTGTGATGAGTGAGCCATCTGATTCAATGAATGATGGAGCTGAGTTTGCCTTTTTCCCCAAAATTGAATTGAAGGTGTTCCAAAGCTTTTTACTATCATTCTTTGTCCTTTATCTTTGTTTCATAGTGTAGTTTCTTCTTCTTTTTATTCAGTTTAGTCACATGATTTCTCAATTTACAGTACGTTTGCCAATCGGTTGTGCAGCCAGACTTATTTTCCATTCGTTATGACGCATCCCTCTCAACCATACATTTATTAAATTCCTCATAAATCCACGGGGATTTAACAGTTTTACAGTCATTTTCTTAATTTGTGCATGCTTATTAGTAACTGGGATAAGCAATTTCATAAATGTGTGAAGTGCAACGTCTGTTTGATCCTCATTACACACCACGGTCCAACAAATACTGTATGACCTCTTATACACTAAATGGTGCCCAGCCTTTTGAACTTTGGTTTACCTAGTTATGGCTACTATATTATATGATTGTCATCAGTGATTGTCTCGTTAACACAGGTGAGAGTGTTGAAGAGGACAAGGCTGGAGATCACTCTGTCATTCTGATTGAGTCAGAATAACAGACTGGAAGCTTTAAAAGGAGGGTGGTGCTTGAAATCATTGTTCTTCCTCTGTCAACCATGGTTACCTGCAAGGAAACACGTGCCATCATTATTGCTTTGCACAAAAAGGGCTTCACAGGCAAGGATATTGCTGCTGGTAAGATTGCACCTAAATCAACCATTTATCAGATCATTAAGAACTTAAAGGAGAGAGGTTCAATTGTGAAGAAGAAGGCGTCAGGGCGCCCAAGAAAGTCCAGCAAGCGCCAGGATCGTCTCCTAAAGTTGATTCAGCTGCGGGATCAGGGCACCACCAGTGCAGAGCTTGCTCAGGAATGGCAGCAGGCAGGTGTGAGTGCATCTACACGCACAGTGAGACGAAGACTATTGGAGGACGGCCTGGTGTCAAGAAGGGCAGCAAAGAAGCCACTTCTCTCCAGGAAAAACATCAGGGACAGACTGATATTCTGCAAAAGGTACAGGGATTGCCATCCGGAAAACACCTTGTCCGGAGAAGACAAGGTGAGCGCTACCATCAGTCCTGTGTCATGCCAACAGTAAAGCATCCTGAGACCATCCATGTGTGGGGTTGCTTCTCAGCCAAGGGAGTGGGCTCACTCACAATTTTGCCTAAGAACACAGCCATGAATAAAGAATGGTACCAACACATCCTCCGAGAGCAACTTCTCCCAACCATCCAAGAACAGTTTGGTGACGACCAATGCCTTTTCCAGCATGATGGAGCACCTTGCCATAAGGCAAAAGTGATGACTAAGTGGCTCGGGGAACAAAACATCGACATTTTGGGTCCATGGCCAGGAAACTCCCCAGACCTTAATCCCATTGAGAACTTGTGGTCGATCCTCAAGAGGCGGGTGGACAAACAAAAACCCACAACTTCTGACAAACTCCAAGCATTGATTATGCAAGAATGGCCTGCCATCAGTCAGGATGTGGCCCAGAAGTTAATTGACAGCATGCCAGGGCGGAATGCAGAGGTCTTGAAAAAGAAGGGTCAACATTGCAAATATTGACTCTTTGCATAAACTGAATGTCATTGTCAATGAAAGCCTTTGACACTTATGGAATACTTGTAATTATACTTCAGTGTACCATAGTAACTACTGACATAAAGATCTAAGAACACTGAAGCAGCAAACTTTGTGGAGACCAATACTTGTGTCATTCTCAAAACTTTTGGCCACGACTGTAGACCCTACCACATACTTGTGTCTGAGCCGTTGAATTGCGACTCCACTTTGTCTCTGTACTGACGTTTTGCCTGTTTGATTGCCTTACGTAGGAAATAACTATACTGTTTGTATTCAACCATATTCCCAGTCACCTTGCCATGATTAAATGGGGTGGTTCTCGCTTTCAGTTTTGCTCGAATGCTGCCGTTTATCCACAGTTTCTGGTTTGGGTAGGTTTTAATAGTCTCAGTGGGAACAACATTGCCTATACACTTCCTGATGAACTCAGTCACTGTGTCCATGTATACGTCAATGTTATTCTCAGAGGCTAACCGGAACATATCCCAGTCCTCGTGATCAAAACAATCTAGAAGCATGGATTCCGATTGGTCAGACCAGCGTTGAATAGACCTTAGCACTATAGGAAAGGAGGAGCAAAATTAGCAAAATGATGAAATCGTGATCTGATTGGCAGAAGGGTGGGCGGGGGAGGGCCTTGTAGGCATCCCGGAAGGGGGAATAGCAGTGTTCGAGCGTTTTATCAGCGTGAATACTACAGTCAATTTGTTGATAGAACTTTGGTAATGTTTTCCTCAAATTTGCTTTGTTAAAATCCGCAGCTACAATAAATGCGGCCTCAGGATATGTGGTTTCCAGTTCCCACAAAGTCCAGTGTAGCTCCTTGAGGGCCATTGTGGAATCGGCTTGAGGGGGAATATACACGGCTGTGACTATAACCGAAGAGAATTCTCTTGAGAGGTAACTTTGATGGGGGTGGAGCCACCAAATATTTTTCTGTGGGCCTGAGAGAAGATTTAGCATATTTGTAACTCATTTTATGCAATTCTACTCATTTTGCCATGTATCGGAGAGAAAAAAGTGCAGTTTTACAGCGTATTTCCTGCAATTCTATACATTTTGCCATAGGGTGGAGAGAAATGTTTGCAGTGAGAGTGTCAAATCATTAGGGCCCCCCTGGGCGGTAATTCAACCATGATTACTACAAGTTTAGATAGCTGGCCAGTGACTGGCATAACAAGAGAAACACTGCTCATGCACAACCAATTCTACTATTCTAACTTTCAACAGTAAGTTGAGACCCCAACCAGCCTTGAGCTGGCCTACAAAAGAGGGGCTGCGGGCAGCATGCGGCAGGACAATTGCCCATCCCTGCTGTACAGAGTTAGACACTCATATGTTTATCAGGTTCTTCTGTTCTGTTTTCTCCTCCTCCTTTCTCCACTTCCTCACAATTTCTCTCCTCCCTCTCTTTGTCTCTCACACCCCCATGTCCAGCTGGCCTGACCAGATCTCTTTCCCACCCTCCCTCTCTCCCCAACCAGCCTTGAGGTCCTGAGTGCTCTGGGGCAGGTTTTCATCAAGGATCTCTCTGTACTTTGCTCTGTTAATTTTTGCCTCGATCCTGACTAGTCTCCCAGTCCCTGCCGCTGAAAAACATCCCGACAGCATGATGCTGCCACCACCATGCTTCATCGTAGAGATGGTGCCAGGTTTCCTCCCAACGTGACTCTTGGCATTCAGGCCAAAGAGTTCAATCTTGTATTTATCAGACCAGAGAATCTGGTTTTCATGGTCTGAGAGTCTTTAGTTGCCTTTTAGCAAACTCCAAGCGGGCTATCATGTGCCTTTTACTGGGGATTGGCTTCCGTCTGGCTACTCTACTGTAAAGGCCTGATTGATGGAGTGCTGCAGGGATGGTTGTCCTTCTGGAAGGTTCTCCCATCTCCACAGAGGAACTCTAGAGTTCTGTCAGAGTGACCATTGGGTTCTTGGTGACCAAGGCCCTTCTCCCCCAATTGCTCAGTTTGGCCGGGTGGCCAGCTCTAGGAAGAGTCTTGGTGGTTCCAAACTTCTTCTGTTTAAGAATAATGGAGACCAGTGTGTTCTTGGGGACAGTCAATGCTGCAGACATTATTTGGTACCCTTCCCCTGATCTGTGCCTCGACACAATCCTGTCTCGGAGCTCTACGGACAATTCCTTCAACCTCATGGCTTGATTTTTGCTCTGACATGCACTGTCAACTGTGGGACCTTATATAGACAAGTGTGTGCCTTTCCAAATCATGTCCAAACATTTGAATTTACCACAGGTGGACTCCAATCTAGTTGTAGAAACATCTCAAGGATGATCAATGGAAACAGGAAGCACCTGAGCTCAATTTCGAGTCTCATAGCAAAAGGTCTGAATACTTATGTAAATAAGGTATTTCTGTTTAAAAAATGTTATATATTTGCAAACATTTCTAAAAACCTGCTTTCGCTTTGTCATTATTGGGTGTAGATTGCTAAGGAATTGTTTTTATTTAATCCATTTTAGAATAAGGCTGTAAGGTAACAAAATGTGGAAAAAGTCAAGGGGTATGAATACTTTCCAAATGTACTGTATTTCTATATCCGTCTATCAGTAAGAGGTAAACACACAGACACACACACTCCCCAATTGCCATACCCACTGTTCACATTCCTCCAAGCACTGCCTCCCAGAGAAACACCACAGGACTGGAAAATGTGGAGTGTGTATGTGTGTGTGTCTGTGTGTGTGTTTGTGTCCTGAACTTTCACACACGTCACCAGGAAGTGCACTCGAGGCTTAGTGAGTTGAACTGAACCTGTCTTGGAAAAACAAGGGAAGACTATTGTCCTTCCCTCCTCCTTCCTTCGTTCACTGGAAATGGCTCTACGACTATAATCACATCTACAGAAGCCACATGGCTTTCTCTCCTCTAATCACAATTGATAATATAATTTCACTGGCGAATAGTCAATGAAATTACAAACACACTTTTCCTCTTTGGCAAATGTTACAGCAGCAGTGTTGGTGGCGGAGTTCCTCAATGACTTGTTTCATTCAGTCTAATGGTCCTTACAAAATGTGTGTGTGTGTGTGTGTGTGTGCATGCGCTTGTGCGTGTGTGCGTCAGTCCCGTAGTTTATTCATTCCTGCGTATCTGAGTTACTGGTTACAGTAGCTTGTTAAGTCATTACTGTGTCTGTGGCTGGATAAAGCTAATTAACTCATACCTCAGTCTGGAAGAAGGGGCCTGAGGAGCGCCTGTCTGTTTTGATCAAAACACCACCATACCCAAATTAGTATCTGCACTTGTATTTCAATACCTTTTGAAGATATAGGTATTATGAAAAAATAAGAGCAAACTGTATTCTTCTATCACACAGCACTGTCTGTGTCCTTAGTTCTCTTTGACCTGTGTTACAGATTGATAGATAGACTTAATCGGTCTATTCTGAAGGTTCTCTCCATGCAGCTCTCAGTCTTGTGTTGTGTTCAGGTGAGCTATAGATCTCTAACGTCAACTCTGAAGGCGACTTTACTGTCCATGACAAGAGGATCCAACATGATCCTGCAACCTGCAGAGTCTTGTTTGGGTCCACAGAGAAGGAGGTAGGAAGGATGATGTTTCTGACAGGGACAGGTTTTTATTTTTTCTCTGTGTGTTCATACTGCGGAGGAGAAAGAGGAGAGGACAGTCTTTCAAGGTTTATTTGAAGTGCATTTTACACCAGGGTAAAAACATACAATCAAAACGAGGGGGTAATAATGTGAAACATGCACGTTAGATTGAACATACTTGATAAAGAGCAAGCCAAACATAGTAAGAGGGGAGTAGTGGAGAGGGTTTATTAGGCACCAAATGGAAGAAAACGGACTGAAACAGTGAGGGACTACCTGGACTTGTCCAATGAGAAACATTGAATTTCGGTCTCTGTTGCAAAGCACTTTGTAAGGTTTTCCTTTGCTTGCCCTGATGACCCAGGGGCCATTTGTGATGGATTTGTGAAACTAGTCTGAAGATTTGGAAATCGTATTTTCTTTGTGCCCAACACACACACACACACACACACACACACACACACACACACACACACACACACACACACACACACAGCAATCTTATCATTGTATGTTTTAATCACGGCAGGTTCACACACCCATATCTCCTCTCTCCCTCCCTGTATTAATTTCTGTTTGAGATAACATCACTTCACTGAACAGTCACGCAGGAAACTGCAGGTTCAGGAACAACACACACACACGCACACACACACACATCAGTGACAAAGGACCCTAAAATCTCTCACCTTTGTTTGAAAGAGAGACACCACTTGGCCTGTTTTCACTGACTGTGTTTGAGCAGCAATTAGACAGGGTCATTTACACCTGGCGTGCAGCACTGTCAGGATGAAAGACAGCGTGAAAGAGGCTCCTTGGGGTGCTCAGAGGGTTTGGAGGTTGATAAAATACTGCCTATTACAGAAATGTTTTGGCATTGGGACATTAAATGGAGGGAGAACGGAGTTGAATGTAGTTCCATCACACAGTGTTGCATAGAGTATTTCTCTTCCTCTACTTCCCTGAGCCAACATGGTGGCCATCACAATTCTAAAATGTCAGCTCCATATGGCCAATGTCTGCTTATCTTTGGCTCAGGTTATTGCTATTGACAGGTAGTAATTATCAGGGTTGGGCTAGCCTCTGAGTTTGAGCAAGAGGGGCGAGTGGGACAGGGGGGCAGGGGTGTGGTGGTAGAAGGGTGAGTCAAGGGTTAGGGGAGGGTGAGGTGGGGGTGGGGTCTATGGGGGAGAGTGTGGATAGGATTGGTAGAGGTTGCATGATGGTTCTATCTGCCAGCTTCAACCCCCCCCTCTAATCTCATAGTGATTACAGTGAATTAACTGCTTTAGAGACATTAGAGACACACCAGTGGGCAACAGGGCCAACCATGCCAAAGCAGGACCCAGTGTGTGTGTGTGTGTGTGTGTGTGTGTGTGTGTGTGTGTGTGTGTGCCTGCGTGCGTGCGTACGTGCACTAAACTGAGACCTTCCCTGCCTCTAGGGTCCAGGAGTTACAGATGCTCCAGTCACAAATGAACCAGGGCTTGATGCCAAAGTAAACAACGGCCGACACACCTCTCTAACTTGACAGCCGCAGGGATGGGGGGGAAAGATGTGGTGGAGGGATGGAGACCCACCTCCCTAACCTGGCTAGAGAGGTGGCTGCTGGGGAAGATGGATAGACAGAAGAGGAGCGGGTAAAGAGATAAAATGAGTGAGAGGACCAGGAAGATGGGAGAGAAAGGGAAGGCGCGTTGAGCTGAAAGGATGGGAGGAATTAAAAGAGGGAGGGAAGGGACCAAGCTGCTTCCTTGTTGTCCTTTTTATCTGGACATCTGTTAGAGCTTAATAATTAATGCTGATTCGTTCTGTCTGACCAAGTAGCTGTATGTCCCACAAAAATCTGTAGTTAAAAATAATCTCTTCAAACTTTGATTTAATTAGCACATTTTGGTGACATTTAGTGCCCTGTGCTTTGAAAAATATAATGAGTAAACTAAAATATGCTCTTACATTGACATACATTAGCAGAATACATTTTAAAGCATGTTTGCATAATTGACTCTCAGTACCCGTATTCACATTTCAACACACTATTTTCTTTCTCACTTGAAAGGCACAAAACATGCTACATTTCACAGTAGTGAACACAAGCTTTTAGTTGAATTAGTCTAGCTACATCTTTCACATCTCATTTACATTACACACACATCACAACACATGTATCTACCCTTGAAGAGATTGCACAGCAATTTTACACTCAAATAGCGCTATTAACTCAATTACTGGGCTACATATTTCACATTCTGTTGGGGGTTTTAATGTGGGGAACAGTTTGATTTGACTTGTTTTCACGTCTCTCTCACCTTCTTTTTCTCACTCATTCTCTGTCTTCCTCTCAATCCCTCACACTCTCTCTCTCTCGCTCTCTCTCTCTCTCTCTCTCTCTCTCTCTCTCACATACCCTTGTCAGTACCAGTAATAAAAGAGGCTATCTGTTCTGCCATATGAGGAGGGAGGCTAGGAGCTGAGACTGGGGCAGTATGTACACCGTTAAAACATGTGCAGAGGACATCTTCTCTTTTTGTGGCAGGCAGGCCTATGGGCCGCTAAACTTAGAGGTTAACTAAGACCACTTCATGTCACCGACTCTGGTCACTGATGTAAAAGACGAAACACGCGGTGCCGACGAACGTTTAAAAGCAGTGGGTGTTAGCGAGATCACCTGCTGGGTGTTGGCGAACGGTGCTGATTCAACGTGTATAGTTGTCTCTCTTTATATCAATATCTATCTCTCCCCCTCTCTCTCTCAGGTAAGCATCGGCTAAAGGGGCTTATCTCTAGTCTCACATATGCATCTCTTCTTTCACTTTCCCTCAGAGCTCAGCGCCTATAACCCATCTAAACAATGCATTAAAACAATGCAACCTCACTCCCTGTAACCTACTGACCTGCCTAATCTCACACTCAAGTATATTCTAATCTATTCTAACTCCCATAGCCCAGGTTTGTGCCACTAGTGTAAAGGAGACAGGGTAGGTGATGGTAGGAGAGGTGGACATCCTCTATACAGCAGGCAACAGAAGCAACAGATGACATCCAGACAGACAGTCCTGGCTGACAGTAGGAGAGGAGTGGTCACCACAGCATAGAGCCATCTGGAATAATGATGTGATGTTTGCAGTCTTCATAACTTACTTTTTCCCAGGCCTGAGAAGCTGGAGATGGATACAAGCTGTACATACTGTATGAATATAGATAGGGAGGATACACTACTGCCATACATTTGGCTGTGAAACTAGTCTGAAGGTTTGGCCTATACTTAGCCCTGTCCCCCTGTGCTGGCCCGGCGGTTTTGGGTGAGAGGTCATTAATGACACTGGGGCTCAGAGGGGAGGGGAGGGGAGGGAGAGGGGCGGGGATACAACCACAATGGCAGAGCTGAAGGAAGAGGAAGAGCCGTGGTCTACTTTAAATCACTGTGTCCAAGCTGTGTGGCCTGAGGGAAACATTCGATACCATACAAACACACACGCACGGTATGCCCACACACACACACACACACATACACATGCAGGCAAACGGGCACGCACAGACGTACCACCATAAATGAGTCAGACATCTAGAAAGAATTATCTTCACATCAGTATCAGAACGGTGAGTATGTTTGACAACAGTCTGAATTTCTTTTCCACCAATGTAGGCCTAAAGACATTCTGAATTAGCCTTTTCAGCAAATCCATACCTACACATCACACTGGGAGAGAGAACTATCTTTTCATTACTATAAATCAGGTTGATATACCAGCTGAAAGGGAAACGGCCCTTTCAGCAAAAATAACACTCATACAACTGCTGACCTGCAACACTAGCAGGTGATACGTGATAAAGGCTAAGCTGAAACATTAACTATATAGGTCAATGTTTGTATGGTTGCTAATGAAGATATTCATGTCACCTTTTTTTTAACAAGGAAATAACCTTGAGATCAAAAACGTATTTTACGAGGGCGACCTGGCAAGAGGTCAGCAGGAAAGATAGACACATAGTCGGATACTGTATGTGTGTACATATCAAGTTTCAAGATTTCTCCGGCACGTGCACTAGTACAGTGAAATGCCTTTCTTGCTTGCTCTTTCCTAACAATGCAGTAATTAATATCAGTAGTAGTATTCAAAAATGTCAAGTAGAACAAAAACACATGAGAAATATACTGAACAAAAATATAAACGCAACATGCAACAATTTCAAAGATTTTACTGAGTTACAGTTCAAATAAGGAAATCAGTCAATTGAAATAAATTCATTAGGCTCTAATCTATGGATTTCACATGACTCGGCAGGGGTGCATCCATGGGAGCCAGGCCCACCCACTGGGGAGCCAGGCCCAGCCAATCAGAGTGAGTTCTTCCTCACAAAAGGGCTTTATTACAGACAGAAATACTCCTCAGCTTCATCAGCTGTCCGGGTGGCTGATCCCGCAGGTGAAGAAGCCGGATGTGGAGGTCCTGGGCTGGTGTGGTTACACATGGTCTGCGGTTGTGAGGCCGGTTGGAGGTACTGCCAAATTCTCTAAAATGACGTTGGAGGCAGCTTATAGTAGAGAAATTAACATTCAATTTTCTGGCAGACGTTCTTGTGGACATTCCTGCTGTCAGCATGCTAATTGCACACTCCCTCAAAGCTTGAGACAGCTGTGGCATTTTCTTTTGTCCCCAGCACAAGGTAAACATGTGTAATGATCATGCTGTTTAATCAGCTTCTTGATATGCCACACCTGTCAGGTGGATGGATTATCTTGGCAAAGGACAAATACTCAGTAACAGGGATGTAAACAATGTTTTGCACAAAATTTGAGAGAAATAAGCTTTTTGTGTGTATGGAAAATTTCAGGAATTAATTTTTACAGCTCATCAACACTTTACATGTTGTGTTTATGTTTTTGTTCAGTGTAGAAATAAAAAGAACATGAGAAAGTAAGTAAACTATATACAGGGTCAGTTACAGAGTCAGTGCCAATACCATATTTACAATGTGCAGAGATACTGGAGAGCTAGTGTTACATATACTGTGTGTAGCTAGCTTCTGTCCTCCGCCGGGTACATTGACTTCAGTACAAAACCTAGGAGGCTCATGGTTCTCATCCCCTTCCATAGACTTACACAGTAATTATGAGAACTTCTGGAGGAGGATCAGAGAATGAATCTAGTACTGAAAGCATAAGCTACAGCTAGATAGCACTGCAGTGCATAACATGTGGTGAGTAGTTGACTCAAAGAAACAGAAAGACAATAGTTGAACAGATTTGATCAAATTAATTAATTTCAAAATCAAGGAGAAGCGAGAGAGAGAGCGAGAGCGAGCTGGCTATATTTGGTTGTATTATTTTTTTACTTTCACTTAGCTAGCAAATGCAGCTAGCTAGTTTAGTCTACTCAAACACCCGGCTTAAAGAGAGAGAGAGATGCTATGTTAACTAGCTGGCTATCCAACACTGGAACTCTTCCAAGTCTAGTTAAGCTTTTGGTTTTATTAATGTATTGCCACCGGGGCCCGCCGGTGTAACTGCTAAACTGCTTTCTGACAGTACACTGTACTGCATGATTATAGCGGGTTTACTAACACGTTAGTTCTAATAGTTCTAGTCGACTATGACGTGACAATGATGTAGGCTGTGTGTAGCAGTTAGCGGTCATGATATGAAGGTTGGCTTGGAAAGGTTTTTTCAGTTGGTCACAGACAGTTGATGTGTTGGAATGGAGAAGGTGAGAGGAGGAGAGCGCGTAGATAGTTGCAAGAAGCAATTATACGTACAACAAACAAAGTGATCATGGTGTTTTTATGTGGCTACTATGAAAGAGAACTGTTTGTGTGTGATCAGGGGTGTATTCATTCCAACGATTCTGTTATAAAACATTTCTTAAACGGAAGCAAACGGAACGAAACAGGGATAAACATACCTGAATTTGTCCAATAGAAACTCTCATTTGCAATTGTTGGACTAATGATAACACCCTAGATCAGCTAGATCTATGTGTCTGTCACCTTGATTACTCAAAATTCTCTTGATCTGTGCACTTACATTGTAAACTTTCATTCATAGGCTAGGTTGTAGCAACCTCATGATGGGTACAGAAACAATTTGAGTATCATGTTGTAGCCTAAACCTATCAATGTTACATTGAGCTGGGTGAATGGAATATGAATGACAGTCATCCAATGGTTAAATGTGGAAGGCACATTTCAGTTGAATGCATTCAGTTCTACATCTGACTAGTATCCCTCCTTTCCCTTTCCAATATGCTGTAATAGAAATAAGGCCATGCTCATAAAAAAAATAAAGAAAATGTAAATCCTCCCTCATCTTAAATAGCACCGACCGCCACTGCCGTGTACACTTTTTATTATTCTTGTGAGTACCAACAGTCCTCACAAGAATAGTAAACCAACTAAAATTCAGAAAAGTTATTTTATAGGTCCTCACTTGTAAAAAGGCTATTTTAAGTTAAGGGGTTAGGTTTAGGGTTAGAATTAGGGTTAGGGGTTTGTGGTTAAGGTTAGGAGTTGGGTTTAGGTTTAGGGTTAGAGGTTAAGGAAAAATAGGATTTTGAATGTTTATCAATTGTGTGTGTGTGTGTGTGTGTGTGTGTGTGTACGTGCGAGAAGTCATGGGAGTCTTTGCGTTGTGTGAAATCAGTTTGGAGATGTGGTGTTGGTTGCCGTCATTGGAGTATATTCCAAATCTTGCTATACTGACTAATACCCATTTATAGACAAATAGGGGATGAATCTTTGGCTATTTGTCCATTTTTGACCAAACATAGCGGTAGTTGTCTGCATCATCATTTCCTCATAGCAGAGTGAGTCAGGATAATCACACAGATGTTTTGTTAGGTCATAGGTCTGTCAAATTGATTAAAAAGAACATGTCTTCCTCATAATGAATGTGAAACTACACAGTAGGACATGGTAACTGAATAACTTTAGAAAGCTTGTTCCTTGACCGCATACAAACATATCTTGGAACAATGTTGTTGATTTTCAAAACAGTGTTCCCAAGACACCTAACTCTGTGGCTTTCAGCAAAACAGTAAATGCATTTTTAAAATGTAGTTGTCATCTCAAAATGTAAATACATTCATCAAAACTGTATGATACAGTCAAAATTGCAAATACATTCATCACAAGAACATGGCTATCTGCAAAAAGATTAACACAAACATACATTTCTCTTGAGTCCAAGCAGACAAAAAAGAAAGTTAGATCAATAGGTCCAGTAGATCAATAGGTCACTAAATCATGATGATCAAAATTGGAAATACATCTATCAAAAGGTGCAGAATTAAGGTACATTACTCTCATTTTATGCATATTTCACCAAACAATTTCATGCAACAAATCAAATATAATTCCTGATCAAAAAGAAAATGGAAAATAAGCACATTGTGTGCAGGATTCATTTAAGTGATAATGCCAGAGAAGCCGGTGTTTGGAGGATATATTGGCACGGGTGTTGTTACTGTGGCAAAATATCCTCCAAACACTGGCTTCGAGGGCATTATCACTTAAAAGATAATGATTGAGATATTTTCATTACAAACATTATTTGGATTAATTTATTCATATTATTTCATTCTTCCACAAGATATAGTTCTGACACAAATCTAGGGTTGCTACCCAAGCCGGCTGGTCATTCGTTCTATCGGTTCGGTTGCCAGAGACGCGACCCAGACGTTCTTTCTAAATGTTCCATTGCCATACTGAATGGCAACCTTCTTATCCCTTACTTGCTAGCTAGCCAACTACGGCTAACTTACAGTCATGTCAAACAGTGCATCCAGAATAACAACGAAGTAGCTGCATTTGCATTTGTTTAAGCTGTTTTCTAGTGACATTTATTTGGACACATTCATATAACAATGAGCTAATGGGATATTAGAGACACACCAGTGGGCAGCAGGGCCAACCATGTCTGTCACCTTGATTACTCAAAATTCTCTTGATCTGTGCACTTACATTGTAAACTTTCATTCATAGGCTAGGTTGTAGCAACCTCATGATGGGTACAGAAACAATTTGAGTATCATGTTGTAGCCTAAACCTATCAATGTTACATTGAGCTGGGTGAATGGAATATGAATGACAGTCATCCAATGGTTAAATGTGGAAGGCACATTTCAGTTGAATGCATTCAGTTCTACATCTGACTAGTATCCCTCCTTTCCCTTTCCAATATGCTGTAATAGAAATAAGGCCATGCTCATAAAAAAAATAAAGAAAATGTAAATCCTCCCTCATCTTAAATAGCACCGACCGCCACTGCCGTGTACACTTTTTATTATTCTTGTGAGTACCAACAGTCCTCACAAGAATAGTAAACCAACTAAAATTCAGAAAAGTTATTTTATAGGTCCTCACTTGTAAAAAGGCTATTTTAAGTTAAGGGGTTAGGTTTAGGGTTAGAATTAGGGTTAGGGGTTTGTGGTTAAGGTTAGGAGTTGGGTTTAGGTTTAGGGTTAGAGGTTAAGGAAAAATAGGATTTTGAATGTTTATCAATTGTGTGTGTGTGTGTGTGTGTGTGTGTGTGTGCGTGCGAGAAGTCATGGGAGTCTTTGCGTTGTGTGAAATCAGTTTGGAGATGTGGTGTTGGTTGCCGTCATTGGAGTATATTCCAAATCTTGCTATACTGACTAATACCCATTTATAGACAAATAGGGGATGAATCTTTGGCTATTTGTCCATTTTTGACCAAACATAGCGGTAGTTGTCTGCATCATCATTTCCTCATAGCAGAGTGAGTCAGGATAATCACACAGATGTTTTGTTAGGTCATAGGTCTGTCAAATTGATTAAAAAGAACATGTCTTCCTCATAATGAATGTGAAACTACACAGTAGGACATGGTAACTGAATAACTTTAGAAAGCTTGTTCCTTGACCGCATACAAACATATCTTGGAACAATGTTGTTGATTTTCAAAACAGTGTTCCCAAGACACCTAACTCTGTGGCTTTCAGCAAAACAGTAAATGCATTTTTAAAATGTAGTTGTCATCTCAAAATGTAAATACATTCATCAAAACTGTATGATACAGTCAAAATTGCAAATACATTCATCACAAGAACATGGCTATCTGCAAAAAGATTAACACAAACATACATTTCTCTTGAGTCCAAGCAGACAAAAAAGAAAGTTAGATCAATAGGTCCAGTAGATCAATAGGTCACTAAATCATGATGATCAAAATTGGAAATACATCTATCAAAAGGTGCAGAATTAAGGTACATTACTCTCATTTTATGCATATTTCACCAAACAATTTCATGCAACAAATCAAATATAATTCCTGATCAAAAAGAAAATGGAAAATAAGCACATTGTGTGCAGGATTCATTTAAGTGATAATGCCAGAGAAGCCGGTGTTTGGAGGATATATTGGCACGGGTGTTGTTACTGTGGCAAAATATCCTCCAAACACTGGCTTCGAGGGCATTATCACTTAAAAGATAATGATTGAGATATTTTCATTACAAACATTATTTGGATTAATTTATTCATATTATTTCATTCTTCCACAAGATATAGTTCTGACACAAATCTAGGGTTGCTACCCAAGCCGGCTGGTCATTCGTTCTATCGGTTCGGTTGCCAGAGACGCGACCCAGACGTTCTTTCTAAATGTTCCATTGCCATACTGAATGGCAACCTTCTTATCCCTTACTTGCTAGCTAGCCAACTACGGCTAACTTACAGTCATGTCAAACAGTGCATCCAGAATAACAACGAAGTAGCTGCATTTGCATTTGTTTAAGCTGTTTTCTAGTGACATTTATTTGGACACATTCATATAACAATGAGCTAATGGGATATTAGAGACACACCAGTGGGCAGCAGGGCCAACCATGTCTGTCACCTTGATTACTCAAAATTCTCTTGATCTGTGCACTTACATTGTAAACTTTCATTCATAGGCTAGGTTGTAGCAACCTCATGATGGGTACAGAAACAATTTGAGTATCATGTTGTAGCCTAAACCTATCAATGTTACATTGAGCTGGGTGAATGGAATATGAATGACAGTCATCCAATGGTTAAATGTGGAAGGCACATTTCAGTTGAATGCATTCAGTTCTACATCTGACTAGTATCCCTCCTTTCCCTTTCCAATATGCTGTAATAGAAATAAGGCCATGCTCATAAAAAAAATAAAGAAAATGTAAATCCTCCCTCATCTTAAATAGCACCGACCGCCACTGCCGTGTACACTTTTTATTATTCTTGTGAGTACCAACAGTCCTCACAAGAATAGTAAACCAACTAAAATTCAGAAAAGTTATTTTATAGGTCCTCACTTGTAAAAAGGCTATTTTAAGTTAAGGGGTTAGGTTTAGGGTTAGAATTAGGGTTAGGGGTTTGTGGTTAAGGTTAGGAGTTGGGTTTAGGTTTAGGGTTAGAGGTTAAGGAAAAATAGGATTTTGAATGTTTATCAATTGTGTGTGTGTGTGTGTGTGTGTGTGTGCGTGCGAGAAGTCATGGGAGTCTTTGCGTTGTGTGAAATCAGTTTGGAGATGTGGTGTTGGTTGCCGTCATTGGAGTATATTCCAAATCTTGCTATACTGACTAATACCCATTTATAGACAAATAGGGGATGAATCTTTGGCTATTTGTCCATTTTTGACCAAACATAGCGGTAGTTGTCTGCATCATCATTTCCTCATAGCAGAGTGAGTCAGGATAATCACACAGATGTTTTGTTAGGTCATAGGTCTGTCAAATTGATTAAAAAGAACATGTCTTCCTCATAATGAATGTGAAACTACACAGTAGGACATGGTAACTGAATAACTTTAGAAAGCTTGTTCCTTGACCGCATACAAACATATCTTGGAACAATGTTGTTGATTTTCAAAACAGTGTTCCCAAGACACCTAACTCTGTGGCTTTCAGCAAAACAGTAAATGCATTTTTAAAATGTAGTTTTCATCTCAAAATGTAAATACATTCATCAAAACTGTATGATACAGTCAAAATTGCAAATACATTCATCACAAGAACATGGCTATCTGCAAAAAGATTAACACAAACATACATTTCTCTTGAGTCCAAGCAGACAAAAAAGAAAGTTAGATCAATAGGTCCAGTAGATCAATAGGTCACTAAATCATGATGATCAAAATTGGAAATACATCTATCAAAAGGTGCAGAATTAAGGTACATTACTCTCATTTTATGCATATTTCACCAAACAATTTCATGCAACAAATCAAATATAATTCCTGATCAAAAAGAAAATGGAAAATAAGCACATTGTGTGCAGGATTCATTTAAGTGATAATGCCAGAGAAGCCGGTGTTTGGAGGATATATTGGCACGGGTGTTGTTACTGTGGCAAAATATCCTCCAAACACTGGCTTCGAGGGCATTATCACTTAAAAGATAATGATTGAGATATTTTCATTACAAACATTATTTGGATTAATTTATTCATATTATTTCATTCTTCCACAAGATATAGTTCTGACACAAATCTAGGGTTGCTACCCAAGCCGGCTGGTCATTCGTTCTATCGGTTCGGTTGCCAGAGACGCGACCCAGACGTTCTTTCTAAATGTTCCATTGCCATACTGAATGGCAACCTTCTTATCCCTTACTTGCTAGCTAGCCAACTACGGCTAACTTACAGTCATGTCAAACAGTGCATCCAGAATAACAACGAAGTAGCTGCATTTGCATTTGTTTAAGCTGTTTTCTAGTGACATTTATTTGGACACATTCATATAACAATGAGCTAATGGGATATTAGAGACACACCAGTGGGCAGCAGGGCCAACCATGTCTGTCACCTTGATTACTCAAAATTCTCTTGATCTGTGCACTTACATTGTAAACTTTCATTCATAGGCTAGGTTGTAGCAACCTCATGATGGGTACAGAAACAATTTGAGTATCATGTTGTAGCCTAAACCTATCAATGTTACATTGAGCTGGGTGAATGGAATATGAATGACAGTCATCCAATGGTTAAATGTGGAAGGCACATTTCAGTTGAATGCATTCAGTTCTACATCTGACTAGTATCCCTCCTTTCCCTTTCCAATATGCTGTAATAGAAATAAGGCCATGCTCATAAAAAAAATAAAGAAAATGTAAATCCTCCCTCATCTTAAATAGCACCGACCGCCACTGCCGTGTACACTTTTTATTATTCTTGTGAGTACCAACAGTCCTCACAAGAATAGTAAACCAACTAAAATTCAGAAAAGTTATTTTATAGGTCCTCACTTGTAAAAAGGCTATTTTAAGTTAAGGGGTTAGGTTTAGGGTTAGAATTAGGGTTAGGGGTTTGTGGTTAAGGTTAGGAGTTGGGTTTAGGTTTAGGGTTAGAGGTTAAGGAAAAATAGGATTTTGAATGTTTATCAATTGTGTGTGTGTGTGTGTGTGTGTGTGTGCGTGCGAGAAGTCATGGGAGTCTTTGCGTTGTGTGAAATCAGTTTGGAGATGTGGTGTTGGTTGCCGTCATTGGAGTATATTCCAAATCTTGCTATACTGACTAATACCCATTTATAGACAAATAGGGGATGAATCTTTGGCTATTTGTCCATTTTTGACCAAACATAGCGGTAGTTGTCTGCATCATCATTTCCTCATAGCAGAGTGAGTCAGGATAATCACACAGATGTTTTGTTAGGTCATAGGTCTGTCAAATTGATTAAAAAGAACATGTCTTCCTCATAATGAATGTGAAACTACACAGTAGGACATGGTAACTGAATAACTTTAGAAAGCTTGTTCCTTGACCGCATACAAACATATCTTGGAACAATGTTGTTGATTTTCAAAACAGTGTTCCCAAGACACCTAACTCTGTGGCTTTCAGCAAAACAGTAAATGCATTTTTAAAATGTAGTTGTCATCTCAAAATGTAAATACATTCATCAAAACTGTATGATACAGTCAAAATTGCAAATACATTCATCACAAGAACATGGCTATCTGCAAAAAGATTAACACAAACATACATTTCTCTTGAGTCCAAGCAGACAAAAAAGAAAGTTAGATCAATAGGTCCAGTAGATCAATAGGTCACTAAATCATGATGATCAAAATTGGAAATACATCTATCAAAAGGTGCAGAATTAAGGTACATTACTCTCATTTTATGCATATTTCACCAAACAATTTCATGCAACAAATCAAATATAATTCCTGATCAAAAAGAAAATGGAAAATAAGCACATTGTGTGCAGGATTCATTTAAGTGATAATGCCAGAGAAGCCGGTGTTTGGAGGATATATTGGCACGGGTGTTGTTACTGTGGCAAAATATCCTCCAAACACTGGCTTCGAGGGCATTATCACTTAAAAGATAATGATTGAGATATTTTCATTACAAACATTATTTGGATTAATTTATTCATATTATTTCATTCTTCCACAAGATATAGTTCTGACACAAATCTAGGGTTGCTACCCAAGCCGGCTGGTCATTCGTTCTATCGGTTCGGTTGCCAGAGACGCGACCCAGACGTTCTTTCTAAATGTTCCATTGCCATACTGAATGGCAACCTTCTTATCCCTTACTTGCTAGCTAGCCAACTACGGCTAACTTACAGTCATGTCAAACAGTGCATCCAGAATAACAACGAAGTAGCTGCATTTGCATTTGTTTAAGCTGTTTTCTAGTGACATTTATTTGGACACATTCATATAACAATGAGCTAATGGGATATTAGAGACACACCAGTGGGCAGCAGGGCCAACCATGTCTGTCACCTTGATTACTCAAAATTCTCTTGATCTGTGCACTTACATTGTAAACTTTCATTCATAGGCTAGGTTGTAGCAACCTCATGATGGGTACAGAAACAATTTGAGTATCATGTTGTAGCCTAAACCTATCAATGTTACATTGAGCTGGGTGAATGGAATATGAATGACAGTCATCCAATGGTTAAATGTGGAAGGCACATTTCAGTTGAATGCATTCAGTTCTACATCTGACTAGTATCCCTCCTTTCCCTTTCCAATATGCTGTAATAGAAATAAGGCCATGCTCATAAAAAAAATAAAGAAAATGTAAATCCTCCCTCATCTTAAATAGCACCGACCGCCACTGCCGTGTACACTTTTTATTATTCTTGTGAGTACCAACAGTCCTCACAAGAATAGTAAACCAACTAAAATTCAGAAAAGTTATTTTATAGGTCCTCACTTGTAAAAAGGCTATTTTAAGTTAAGGGGTTAGGTTTAGGGTTAGAATTAGGGTTAGGGGTTTGTGGTTAAGGTTAGGAGTTGGGTTTAGGTTTAGGGTTAGAGGTTAAGGAAAAATAGGATTTTGAATGTTTATCAATTGTGTGTGTGTGTGTGTGTGTGTGTGTGTGCGTGCGAGAAGTCATGGGAGTCTTTGCGTTGTGTGAAATCAGTTTGGAGATGTGGTGTTGGTTGCCGTCATTGGAGTATATTCCAAATCTTGCTATACTGACTAATACCCATTTATAGACAAATAGGGGATGAATCTTTGGCTATTTGTCCATTTTTGACCAAACATAGCGGTAGTTGTCTGCATCATCATTTCCTCATAGCAGAGTGAGTCAGGATAATCACACAGATGTTTTGTTAGGTCATAGGTCTGTCAAATTGATTAAAAAGAACATGTCTTCCTCATAATGAATGTGAAACTACACAGTAGGACATGGTAACTGAATAACTTTAGAAAGCTTGTTCCTTGACCGCATACAAACATATCTTGGAACAATGTTGTTGATTTTCAAAACAGTGTTCCCAAGACACCTAACTCTGTGGCTTTCAGCAAAACAGTAAATGCATTTTTAAAATGTAGTTGTCATCTCAAAATGTAAATACATTCATCAAAACTGTATGATACAGTCAAAATTGCAAATACATTCATCACAAGAACATGGCTATCTGCAAAAAGATTAACACAAACATACATTTCTCTTGAGTCCAAGCAGACAAAAAAGAAAGTTAGATCAATAGGTCCAGTAGATCAATAGGTCACTAAATCATGATGATCAAAATTGGAAATACATCTATCAAAAGGTGCAGAATTAAGGTACATTACTCTCATTTTATGCATATTTCACCAAACAATTTCATGCAACAAATCAAATATAATTCCTGATCAAAAAGAAAATGGAAAATAAGCACATTGTGTGCAGGATTCATTTAAGTGATAATGCCAGAGAAGCCGGTGTTTGGAGGATATATTGGCACGGGTGTTGTTACTGTGGCAAAATATCCTCCAAACACTGGCTTCGAGGGCATTATCACTTAAAAGATAATGATTGAGATATTTTCATTACAAACATTATTTGGATTAATTTATTCATATTATTTCATTCTTCCACAAGATATAGTTCTGACACAAATCTAGGGTTGCTACCCAAGCCGGCTGGTCATTCGTTCTATCGGTTCGGTTGCCAGAGACGCGACCCAGACGTTCTTTCTAAATGTTCCATTGCCATACTGAATGGCAACCTTCTTATCCCTTACTTGCTAGCTAGCCAACTACGGCTAACTTACAGTCATGTCAAACAGTGCATCCAGAATAACAACGAAGTAGCTGCATTTGCATTTGTTTAAGCTGTTTTCTAGTGACATTTATTTGGACACATTCATATAACAATGAGCTAATGGGATATTAGAGACACACCAGTGGGCAGCAGGGCCAACCATGCCAAAGCAGGACCCTGTGTGTGTGTGTGTGTGTGTGTGTGTGTGTGTGTGTGTGTGTGTGTGTGTGTGTGTGTGTGTGTGTGTGTGTGTGTGTGTGTGTGTGTGTGTGTGTGTGTGTGTGTGTGTGAGAAGTCATGGGAGTCTTTGCGTTGTGTGAAATCAGTTTGGAGATGTGGTGATGGTTGCCGTCATTGGAGTATATTCCAAATCTTGCTATACTGACTAATACCCAGACGTTCTTTCTTTTTGTTCTGTATCTATGGACGCGACCCAGTCGTTCGTTCTAAATGTTCCATTGCCATACTGACTGGCAACGTTCTTATCCCTTTCAGTCACGTCAAACAGTGCATCCAGAATAACAACGAAGTAGCTGCATTTGCATTTGTTTAAGCTGTTTTCTAGTGACATTTATTTGGACACATTCATAACAATGAGCTTGTGAGGGTTTGATTGTGGTAATAGCCTCTTACTCCCACCAGGGGGAGTGGAGGTGCCACAATCAAGCCCTCACACCCTAACTCGGGGAGCAATGATCCTCAATCAGAGACAACTGTACAGGGTTGTCTCTGATTTGGGATTGTATTTAAGCTCCCCACACATCCACCTGTGTGTGGATCATTGTTTGCACTTGTCTGCCTTGTGTCTCAGCAAGTAAGTCACTTTGCTTTGCTTTATTAGTATTTAGTTCAGTCATTTCTCCTTTTGTTATTTTGTGCTTTGAGAGAACAACTCCAAAATAAAAAAGTAATGACACTCCACCAGCTCTCCGTGTATTGTCCCATTTCCATGCAACGTGACAGAGCTATTGAGGCGTAATTTCGCCTGGCATAGAAAATGTGCTCTCTCTTCAGGACACTGTTGTTTCTTAGGAGCTAGCCAACAACACAGCTAACACTATTTTCAAACTGAAGTTGGAAAGACTGCAAACTAGCTGCATTTCGTTTCGTTTGACCTTTTTTAAATGAGCATTTATTTGTATATACAGTGGGGAGAACAAGTATTTGATACACTGCCGATTTTGCAGGTTTTCCCACTTACAAAGCATGTAGAAGTCTGTAATTTTTATCATAGGTACTCTTCAACTGTGAGTGACGGAATCTAAAACAAAAATCCTGAAAATCACATTGTATGATTTTTAAGTAATTAATTTGCATTTTATTGCATGACATAAGTATTTGATACATCAGAAAAGCAGAACTTAATATTTGGTACAGAAACCTTTGTTTGCAATTACAGAGATCTTACGTTTCCTGTAGTTCTTGACCAGGTTTGCACACACTGCAGCAGGGATTTTGGCCCACTCCTCCATACAGACCTTCTCCAGATCCTTCAGGTTTTGGGTCTGTCGCTGGGCAATACGGACTTTCAGCTCCCTCCAAAGATTTTCTATTGGGTTCAGGTCTGGAGACTGGCTAGGCCACTCCAGGACCTTGAGATGCTTCTTACGGAGCCACTCCTTAGTTGCCCTGGCTGTGTGTTTCGGGTCGTTGTCATGCTGGAAGACCCAGCCACGACCCATCTTTAATGCTCTTACTGAGGGAAGGAGGTTGTTGGCCAAGATCTCGCGATACATGGCCCCATCCATCCTCCCCTCAATACGGTGCAGTCGTCCTGTCCCCTTTGCAGAAAAGCATCCCCAAAGAATGATGTTTCCACCTCCATGCTTCACGGTTGGGATGGTGTTCTTGGGGTTGTACTCATCCTTCTTCTTCCTCCAAACATGGCGAGTGGAGTTTAGACCAAAAAGCTCTATTTTTGTCTCATCAGACCACATGATCTTCTCCCATTCCTCCTCTGGATCATCCAGATGGTCATTGGCAGACTTCAGACGGGCCTGGACATGCGCTGGCTTGAACAGGGGGACTTGCGTGCGCTGCAGGATTTTAATTTATGACGGCGTAGTGTGTTACTAATGGTTTTCTTTGAGACTGTGGTCCCAGCTCTCTTCAGGTCATTGACCAGGTCCTGCCGTGTAGTTCTGGGCTGATCCCTCACCTTCCTCATGATCATTGATGCCCCACGAGGTGAGATCTTGCATGGTGCCCCAGACCGAGGGAGATTGACCGTCATCTTGAACTTCTTCCATTTTCTAATAATTGCGCCAACAGTTGTTGCCTTCTCACCAAGCTGCTTGCCTATTGTCCTGTAGCCCATCCCAGCCTTGTGCAGGTCTACAATTTTATCCCTGATGTCCTTACACAGCTCTCTGGTCTTGGCCATTGTGGAGAGGAGTCTGTTTGATTGAGTGTGTGGACAGGTGTCTTTTATACAGGTAACGAGTTCAAACAGGTGCAGTTAATACAGGTAATGAGTGGAGAACAGGAGGGCTTCTTAAAGAAAAACTAACAGGTCTGTGAGAGCCGGAATTCTTGCTGGTTGGTAGGTGATCAAATACTTATGTCATGCAATAAAATGCAAATTAATTATTTAAAAATCATACAATGTGATTTTCTGGATTTTTGTTTTAGATTCCGTCTCTCACAGTTGAAGTGTACCTATGATAAAAAATTACAGACCTCTACATGCTTTGTAAGTAGGAAAACCTGCAAAATCGGCAGTGTATCAAATACTTGTTCTCGCCACTGTATATCCATAAAAATGATGCTGCCTGACTTTCTGTCTCGTCCCGACTCCCAACATGTTCATTACTATGGGACAGCAGGAGATCGAATTTGAATATTGTAACAATGTTGCAATGTTTATACAAATCCCCGCTGTTGAAAACTAAATGTTAGTCTTAAAGAAATGTGAGATAATGTCTAGATGCTTTTTATAGTGGAAATCAAGTTTATAAAGTGCCTGACTAGGTTTATGAAACAGTGGATCGCGCAGTCAGATGGAACAGAGTAAATAGACATAGATTTAGCCGGTGGTAACTTGTGGAATAGACACCGGCTGGAATGCGGTTTTAACCAATCAGCATTCAGGATTAGACCCACCCGTTGTATAATCATCGGTGTCATCACACTCCAATTCCATGTATTCATTACAAAGAAGGAAGGGTGAATACAATGGAGGAACACAACTGATATGAATGTATAGGCCTCAATCCAGACCAAACCAAAGCTCCATAACGGAAGGTCACAGTGTTGGAGATGATGACTTAGGAGTAACCCAAAGTTACTAAGAAGTAACCCAACTTCCTTCTCTGCATACCCACAATGTTGTGAAAAATCGAGATCTTTCCCTATTTTGTACCTGAATGACACCTGATAAAGCTATATACAACTTTGTGTAGTATTATTTCATGATTGGCGATTGATTTCAACATTGAACACATTTGCAACCTCTTCTCTTCTGATGAAAACAATTTGTGTGTGTGTGTATGTGCGTACTCATAGTAAACATCTATGACCAAACTGGCTTTGACACCTCCAATGAAACCACTTTACAGTTTCATAATTATAAGGTGAATGGTACAGACTTCTTAGTTCAGTCCAAACCAACTGACGCTTCCCCATGCATCATTATCTCTGTAGGAACTGTAAAAGCCAAAATAATGCCATCTCCTCCTTCCTATTTCACCACCATCCTCCACTGAATCACCCTCCGAGACCTCTACCCAACTACTACCCCTGCTTGCCCAATGCCCACACCCTGCCATCTACCCCTCTGCCCCCTTACCTGATCCATCTCCCTAGTCTTTCCCACACTTCCAGCCCAGTGCCCCTTGATGTGGCTGGCATCTCTAGAGGCTGGGTCCACTGCCAACTGCCAAGCCCATGCAGCGCCATTCCCAATGTGCTGGCAGTGCCCGGCGCTGCCGATAGGGTGCTTTGTTTTAGAAGCCAGGGGACCTTCGGGCCCCGAGGGATCATGTGTTGTGTCAACACGTCTGCCCGGACCCAGTTTCTCCCTGGCACAGGACAATGCCAACAGGTGGACTGTGGCTGGGCTGCAGTGGGCTCTGCTCTGCCCTGTGCCAACTGTACTAAAGAAACAAAATGGAGGGTCTCTGCCAGCTTCCTGCCCCCATGGTTGCAGTAACACAGACTGGCAGATATCTGGCTGCTTCAGTCATATGCAGATAGGGATGACAGTCAGAGGAGTCTCCTAACTCTATAACTGGTCTTACTTGAATCCTTTTATATGAGTTGAAAGATCCCAGTAGAAAGAGGTGAACTCCCTACTATCGCTAGCTGTAATGTTGCTGTGGAGCCGCTGGGGAGGGGGAAGTCTGTCTTCTCTCAATGACCTGTGACCCCGACCAACAGGATATCCCTTATAGACACATCCTAACCCCACCTGCCATTCAGGAACAGAGGGTCCCACCCTAATATGTCACAACCTAGCCATAGTTTCATAACCACTAGCTTTGTTGAAGAGTTGAGTAATGATCACAAGAGCCCTGGGATTTGGAATGTTTATTTCAGTATGTCTGTCTCAGTCCCACAGAGCTGTTCACAGAGCTGCACAGACATCAACAGCAGGTCACTGACTACCACTCATAGAAGTCATAGCGACAGGGACACAGTCCTTAAGTGCCAAGGCGGTGGCCAGTGACCAGCTGTCACTCAAACCCCCCCCCCCCCCAATATAGCCATGTTAAAAGGGAGATCAATAAAGTAATCCGGGGGTAAAAACGAGAAGAGATATTTTAAAACAACAGTATTTCATTTTAATATTCTCTGGTAGGCAATTGACATTAGCTGTATTCAATACATTTTGTTGCATTCCAGTTTTTCAGAGTTAATCCAGATTTTAGTTTGCATTCATTAGAAGCATCCAACATCCTAACTTCAGTCAACGAGTGCCAAACCTTAAACTTATCATATACACTTAGAATTTGAAACAAGTATTATTTACACATAGATACAAAAATATATTTCACCAAAAAGTATTATTGATACATTTACAATGACCAGCTCTATAAAATTACAAATATACTTCTATTGTAAAAAGCAATTTCTTAAATACTCTTCCAGCTCAAGTTTTGTATAAAGGACGCACAGCCTGTCCCATGTATGTGAGATGGTGTTTGTCTGTCTGACAGTGTCCCAATACTTTTACAAAGCTTTCTTTCCTTGTCTCCTTCCTAATCTCCTCCCCTAGTCTCCTGTCTTCCATGACAGCTAATAGCTTATAAACTGGGTCTGCGTACGAAATATCACCCTATGCCATATAGTGCAATAGAACATAAGGTGCCATTTCAGATTTGACCATACTTACTGTGCAAACCTAGAAAAACCTATCCAGTCCGATCAGATCATGAGGGAAAGGAAATGAGGAGAAGGAAAAGAGACAAGGAGATGACGCTGTCTTATACTATTGGGACACAGCCGTGATATTAAGTTGTTCAGCAAGTCTGACGGTCACTGTGACTGTCCCTGTGCCACGTTTGCGTGTTCTTGGGTGCTGGACAGGGTGTCCCCTCCTCTCGATTACTACTCTCCAAAAAAGGGTCTCTGCCACTTCTCTTCAGCTCCGTGTCACATACCTAAGGAGAGACAGACAGACAGAAGTTTGATTAGTAATGGACTGTAGACTCCTCTACGTGCCTCCGGACGGACAGATTTACACACAGTGCCGGACTGTCCCTTTACTTTATGTGACTTGTGGTCCCATCGCGTAATGCGACTGAATTACTAACCGTCCCATTGGTTTGAATGAGGAACATTCAGTACTCTAACCGCCTGGCCTTCTCTGTCCAGTAAGTGTTGAGAAAAGCAACGGAAAACACTTCCATTGGTAATTCCAATTCCGAAGCTGACATTTACAGTTGCCATTCCACCCCAGGTTTTACACGGGCACATTCCAATGTAACCGCCCTGATGCAAGTTCCAACACTCTGGACTACTGTAGTAAAGGATCGGTCCAAAACAAATAAACTGAGCTATGTTGGTCTGTACCCCATCCCCCCCCCCCCCCCCCCATATGAACTAGGCTCTCTCTCGGCTTACATTCTTACATAAGTTGCCATAGGCTGCTGCTGTGTGTGTGTGTGCGCGTGCATGCGTGCGTGTGTGTGCAATGACATGAGTGACAGCTGAAAGGGATATCTTCCCTTTTCCTCAAGGCCTTACATGACCTATCCATACATCCCCATACATCCTCATACCCCAACCCTGTTTAGAGCTGACAGCTAAGAGCTTACTGCTTCGGAAAAAGGCGTGACAGTCATGTAGCTATACGAGTGGTGGTTAGCATAGCTAACACAGTTAGCATAGAGAACACACACCCCTGACTGAGTATACTGTAAAAAAAAGTAATTAGTTCTGCTAACACATTTTTGGGGTGGAAACACGTTGCCTAAAACCAACTCAAAGTATTTCAGTGTTCAATACTTAAAGTAATAAAGTGACATCATCACCACCCATATTGTTATCTTTTTAAGTTGTAAATACTTAACTGTTTTGAGTTGTATTAACTTTTTTACATTATGTTTTCTGAACTGTAATGGTTGAAGTAACTTGAACATGAATATTTGTTGTAGTAAACATTCAAATGTAGGGTCCTTTTTGCTTACAATTATTAACCTTCATTACAGTAATTTTTTCAAGTGTAAGTAGTTCTGATTAGTAATGTTCAGTGGTTGTCTTAATGTTCAACATTGTTTTATGTATTTGACGATTTGTCATTTTAACCCACCTTAGCAGGCATCGTTAAGCACAGTGTTCCTTCCTTTAGCAGTAACTGGAGATAGAGCTGTAAGCATTACAGCCTCTGTCATTAAGAGTGGTGCACATTACTTTGTTAATGGTGGGAATGGCTTGTCTCATTATTGAACATCAATTTGTCCGACAGTTTTGATATCTGTTCATCATGATCAATAACATCCTCATAGCACAACAAACTTCTTAATACTATATACAAGAATTATACTTTTCTTTCTTCGAACGTGCCTATGACATTGTGTACAAGTATAATAAATCCTCTATAAAGTATTCATAACTTGCAAAAACGTAATAATTCTTTATTAGCACAACACAGATAAATCAAGTGGTTTTACTTAAATATCAATGTGTCTGACTACTACTTTATTATTTTAAGTAAAGACGTTAAACATAATAGAATCAAGTAAGAACAACTTTTAATAAATGTTATTGACTTTAAAATATTAAATCACAATAACTTCTAAAAATCTAAATAACTTAATATTTGTTAACAGTACTCAAAAACATTATGTGATAAGAAATCTTATTGACATCTGAGTTAGTACTACTTTTAAGATTTTGAGTTCTACTGACCATTAGAGATGTTTGAGTTGCCAATACTCCATTTCTTTAACGAGTTAGGCAGTTACTTTTTTACAGTGTACTGTGAATGGTCTAAGCTACTAGCACTTACTCGCTAATGTCTTGTCAAGGTCAGCAATGAAGTCCTCCAGTTCTTTAGTGTCTCCCAGTTTGGCTTTAAACAACATAGAGAGAGTTTCAGATAACAGCATTGAACAGAGTAGAACTGCATTGTCCACCTGCAATTGCATTACCTCAAATGAACATGTATCATGTATCATGTGAATCGAACATTACACGGTACTATCTACTACAAATATACACATACCTACTGCAATACTAAACAAGAAGAATGAGTCAGTTGAAAGCTTATTAGTTAATAGGTGACCTGTTGGAATAGCTGAAGTGCTCTAAGCCTAAGGCAATAGTTCTGCCTATCATAACATTTGACTTCTGCTCAAACACACATCATGTTTAATCCTGCCTCTTATTTTGCTGTCTAAACAGGAGTGATACTGAGTTGCATTTTGGCAAACGCCTCCTGTTGTCAAACTGAGACAAGACTTTGCATACAGTATAGAAAGGTTATAGGCAGAATGACGTGTGTGTGTGTGTGTAAAGGTGCGAATGTTGACGGTTGTGTGTGTGTGCGTGCGTGCGTGCATTTGTGTGTGTGCGAGTGACGAGGCTCACCTTTGGGTGATGTGAGAGGTGGGAGGGAGGTGGGAGAGGGAGAGTTCAGTCTCTCATCACTGAAATTGAAGCTGTTCCTGTTGAGCGACTCAGCACCTGACAGAGAGAGAGAAAGAAAGGGAGAGAGAGGGGAAAAGGGGGAGAGATTAAAAGACTGTTCACCTTTCTGTATGCCTATTGCCACATCCATATGTTTTGCACACACACACACACACACACACACACTAGCAGACTGACTTAGTTCCCTAACTCATAACTTGACAGAAGTCATCTGGTTAGTGTGAAAGGGTCATGGCAGGGAAATTAAACTGGGCTCTTTCTCTCTCTCTCTCTCTTTCTCTCTTCAACTATTGAGATGTAGCCCTAACCCTAACTCAGAGAGGGACATATTTCTCCTGTGTGATAAATAGTGTGTGCTTGATTTAACTCGGCCACCTCAGAGTACACACACACACGTTACCACTCTCCCTCCGGCATTCCCCCACAGTGGTAAACCTGGGTAAGTCAGGCTCTATGTGGTCAAAGCGGTGACTGTGTGATTGCGTAAATGAACACTTTGATTCCGCCAGTCGATATTTCAGCTGGCCACAGAACACGACAGGTTCTGTTTCACCGTTTGTTTGTTTTTCCGGGAGAGGGATGATGGTGGGAGAAGGAGAGAGTAAGAGAACAGTTGTTTCTCCTCAGTACAATAAATAAATGAGCAGTATGGTGGAATTCATTCCAATTCTAAACAACTCAGTTGTGTCCCACTATAAGGTATGTTATCAAGTCAGGGTGGGTACTGTAGATGGAGGGACTGTCCCAAATGCATTCAGTTCCCTGTGCTGTCTCCAATCCAAAAAGTAATGGAACTCCTTTCTCAACTCTTGCTTAGATTGAGGTCCGCTACTTAATCCTTGTAATTAACCCTCTTGACAGGTCTGACTAGGAGTATGAGGCTAACTACTACAGCATAAGCTGTTTAACTTGCAAACCTCAAAACATCTCTCTCTATCTCTCTCTCCTCTGTCTCTCCCCACTCAAGAGTTCCACTGGACCCTGACAGTGTCTCTAATGTACAGCACATACCTAAAGTAACCCCTGATCTCCAGCTCTCAGCACCACATGCAAGTACGCACACACTCACATACAGACGCACACAAACCTTGATCGAGGACCAGAGATATTGGATTTAGATTGAGCTACTGCTGCATATTTGGCACACAAGCCCCCATATTCCAACCCAGCCATGTCTCTGTGGTAGCCTGTACGCTCTTAGATTTTATTGTCATAAGCAGCTATGTAGTCTCCCAGACGTCAAGCTGTGCATTACCATACGGGGGGTGTGTGTGTGTGTGTGTGTGTGTGTGTGTGTCTGTGTGTGCTATGCCTCGGGCCCTAATCCAAATGTGATAGCCACACAGTTACACACGGACAGAAATATGCTCCCGCTCCCCCAGTGGACATTGATTTAATTTCCCAACCACATGTGAGTGGGTTGGGGTTTCGCAGGGAAGATGTGAAAGGAGAACTTCATGGTGCTCTGTAGTGTGTTCTACAAACTCCACGTCTGCAGAACAAGTAAGGAAGGGTAGTGTCCGGCATTCACAGAGAGAGTTACTATTTAATTGATCTGTTTAAGTAATAACTAAGATAGTATGTAATAATAGGTTGATATAATGTTTTTACTTGAGTAATTACGGAATAATTATGGCATAACTACTGTACACAGATTTTTAAGAGGAACCCTAATTTGAAGAGTTACCAGAACATGACGAATGTCAAAATGTCAATGTAAAAACATTTGGACTAGGATTCCTTTTTTGGGTCCTGTCCTCTCCATGGTAGTCTATTGAAGAGTGACCTGTCTCGTGCAGAGGAGGGCTATTGTGTGTAATGACTGATGGATGGCTGCATGGCTGAAGAGAGCTGCACCCCAGTGTGGGCAACAATAACAGCACTGGCAGTCTGGGATGTAGGTTAGTGAGAGGGCTTTCTGAACATGAGGAGAGGCTGGCAGACACTATGGTCTTCGGTTTAGAGAAAGTATTGCCAGCAGGACAGAGGCATCCGCCGAGGCATGGTCTGCCTGAGAAATTGGCAGGTTTCTAGTTCCATGTCAAACATTGGTGCTTTATCATCAGTGATGGCAGGGAGTGTGTGGCTGTAGGGTGTGTGTGGGGGTCTGCCTGCTATAGTTCTTCAGCAGACCGGGAAGAGCACTTGTGGGACACATGATAAGATATAATCTAGCACAAACGGCAATTTTGTCTGGCACTATACGGAGTAGCAGAAATTGTGCGCCTCAAAGTGCAAACAGTAGCATATCTAGGCTACTGATAGCTCCTGTCACTACTTGAGAGTGTTTGTACTACTACTGTTGCCTACTGTTGCCTCTGGACCATTATGGCATAGGAGTGTGCTTGCCCTGTAGCTGCAAGGTCATTGGTTCAAACCCTGTTTCAGGCGTGTGTGTGTGTGTTTCACTTACTTTCTGAGTCGCTGATGCCACTGTCACTGACGCTGGCGCTGCTCCTTCTCTTCACGGTCTTAAGATGCTCGTCGTACCGGAAGTGTCTCTTCTCCACCGGGGAAGTGAAATCCTCGATCACCGCGTTGAACTCACACAGCACGTCAGACAGATCATCCTCCTCAAGGAAATTAGCTGAAATAACGGAGGGAAGAAGCGTATGTTACTATACTGGACTGGTATGCTTATCCCACAACCATTCTCATTCAACATATATTTTTCTTTAATTAATTTCAGTTAATTTCTCTCTATTAATTGAACATATCCCAAGCAATAGTCTATGTTTTTGTGACATTAAAATATGTGCAACACACATGTTACGTTGAAACATTGTTACATTGTAACAGCTGTTGAATAAGAACCACCCTTTCACTATTTCACATATCTTAATGTGTCCCTTTCTGAAAGGTTCAATAACGCCATGCCTGGTCAGTGTTCAATGCATTGTCCAGTGGAAGTCGCAAGAACAACAAATAAGATGGTCTAACTTACATTTGCCTTGAGACTTCAACTTTGGAGACTTCATTTTTCGTGTCTTGTGAATCTCAAAAGTATCCAATATAATTAACTTGTTCGGGACGAAGTACACTCAGCGGGTATTTCCAATAACAACGTTCTTGCACTGGGTGCTCCTGTCTGCTACTAGTCCGCGAAAGCAAAGCGCTGTCCCTCTGACTAGTGTCCCGCGTCTCAAGACTGGTTTTAAATTTACCCAGGGCAGGGGCGGTGACTCGGAGGAGGCGGGAGAGAGAGAGAGGGGGGAGAGAGAGGGAAAGTGCGAGAGAAAACGCACTATGCATGATTTGACCGGAATAGGCCTATCCGTGACCGTTTTCTATTCCTAGGGTGATGTTACACTCGCTGGCGTCATCCCCGGTAACTATGTGTTTGTAAACAACTTGTGTGTCACTGAGCAGTCAGATATGTAATGCTTACCGGACATACATGTAATACTTTTACGTTTTATTTATATCCCTGACCCTGATCTTTCCATCTTCTATCACTGGGCAGTTGTTGAACAGAATGGAGTAAAATATTGTAAACGAATGAAACTAATGAACAAATTATTTAACAATGTATTATTTGAAGTATGGACAATGCCGTTCTTATTCTATATTTGTTAATAATCTCATTCATTAGTAAAAAAAAAAAATAAAAAAAAGAAAAGGTTAAAAATGTTTTTAACATTGCCTATCACAGCATGACATGTAACTTCCTAAAATAGGCTAATGTCTCTGGGCAATATCCCTTTCAATATCGTTGTGTGGTCTATGTCAGAATTTACTGGAACTGGAATTACACATAAATCCAGCAACTTTGGTAGTAGCCTAATTTGGAGTTTGGAGTGACACCATGTGGTGCGAAGTAGAGTTGCAGCCCCCACAGCTGGCTGATGTCTTCTGCCCATATAAGAAAATACAGCATATCAAGAATCTGACCGAATATTCATACCCTGGTATCTGATGTGAAAGACGGTGTGATAAGTAGGATAAAATTATTTCTGATATTCTGTTTTTCTTCTGGGGTAAGATTTCATGCTTCTCATTGGTAAATAACCAAACTGTGTCATGATGATTTTTTTATGGAACTTGAATGCAGGAAAAAAAAAACATATCAAATCAATACATATGTCATAGCACTGTCAGTACACACTTCCAGTTAGCTAATGCACCACTGCATTATAAAAGTACTTGTCTTTATTAGGCTACATTATGGATCAGCATACATTGTGGATGGATGGATGGATGGATGGATGGATGGATGGATGGATGGATGGATGGATAGATAGATAGATAGATAGATAGATAGATAGATAGATAGATAGATAGATAGATAGATAGATAGATAGATAGATAGATAGATAGATAGATAGATAGATAGATAGATAGATAGATAGATAGATAGATAGATACTTTATTGATCCCCGAGGGGACATTTCTTTGTCAAGCAGCTACGAAAAAAACACAGGGCAGGTGCAAAATGCAAGAACGAAAATACACAAAAGACAGATACACGATACATGATACATAGAGCGGCAGTATGAAAAAGTATAAAAATACAAGAAGTCTGGAGTGAAAAAAAGCTATTAAAAGACATTGAATAGTATGGGTGAATTGAGCTGAATTGAGAAAGTCTTTGCATGAGTGGCAGCAGCAAATACATCAGTGCTCAGAATGTGAAGACAGGCTAATTTGCTCTGCCACTTGTGCATCATCAGCATTGGAGAGCTGTGACAATGTCTGGGAGCTAGCCGTGCTTCTCCTCCTTACACAAATGAAAATGCCAAGTAGAATAATTATAGCCAGTGGAGATGGGATGGCATATAGACCCACTCTGTCTCTCCCAGGTACCCAACTGACATTCAGCTTGTTGTCCAGACTGAGGTGGGAGGCGGTGCAGGTGTAGTTGTGTCTCTCTCTCAGCTCCTCTGTATTGACCTTCAGACTCTTTCTCATCTGGTAGGTCCCGTCTCCATTGGGCAGCAGCTGGCCCCCAGTCAACTCCTGTTCTACTATTGGCTGGCCGTCTCTCAACAGAGTCAGATTGATGTGGCGGGGATAAAAACCAAATGCCAGACAGCTCACACGGGCCCCTCCAGACATGGCTTTCTGTATGAGTCTGACTCTGGGACGCACTTTACGCATCAGAAAGTTCTTCTCTCTCTCCAGAAATTTCTTCAATGTTTTTATGCAAATGGGTAGGTAAATGGTCTGATAACGCAATTTTGCATATGTTTGATGCACCTCACTCCATGGCGACAGTAGGTTTCCAGAATTGTATGAATAATGCGTCATGTTGTAATATATTAAATCTGTAAAAATTGCATTGAAAGCATCTGTGGACAGAATAAGGCCGGGATCACCATTATCCAACATCTCACAGCCAGTCATTCTCTGTTTAACATCTATATCCCCTGTGGAATTAAAGCGATACTTCAGGATTGACAGTCGCCTTTTCATGCTGAGGAACATGTGTTCAAACACATAAGCTGCGTCTTGAGCTACGTCAACCCCTGTTTGGTCTGAGACGTTATGTCCCTTGTGGACGAACTGCTCAGTGTTGGAGTCAAAGTAGCCAACTTGAATGTCATCCTGCATCAACACAACACTACACTCAGGGAAAGGTGTTTCTCCTGAGATACAAGTTGCAAATCCCCACAGAGAATGAGATCCTGAACGTGAGAGAGGGTGAAAACAAGATCAGCAAACATTTTTTACAATGGTTATGTCTGAGAAGCTTCTGAAAATATTTTACTCGGTTTTCCTATGAGTTTTGGCTGCACTTTCTACAGGCTGGTACTAAAGACCACATAAGCTGGTGCTCACACTGCTCCTAGAATCAAGATTTATACTAAATGAGATATGAGAGAGAATAAAAAGTTAATCTTACCTGAGTTTACAATGGTGTAAAATGAAAGCAACACTAAAATGAAACACAGTTTTACCATGGTTCTGAACGTGTTTAATACTTTTCTTGTATGCTACTATGCTCCTAGGGCAACTCTCAAATAATCTTGCTCACTTTCACTTTCACTAAGCCTTACAGACTTTCACTTTCTTGGCGAACGCCTAGTATATAATGTCCTTGGAAAAGTCTGCAATAAACTGTTTATCAAACACAATTAGGGATTTAAATGATGATTCTATGTTCTGTGTGCCTATTAAAGTATTTAGTGTGCCAAGCTATTCTTTTGTTAAATTAGGCTGTCTGTCTAATTTAGCAGAAACACTGTCTGTTTTCTTATGTTTTCAATCACTGTTTGATTTGATCCCATTGCCATTTCATGTCAAATTATTTCTGAGAGCTTTTAAGGAAATTATATCACCATCTGGCCTAGTGCCCAGTCCCAAGCCATGGAAACTGGACAGCTGTGCCATAGCAACTCCCTGTCATCTCCAGGCTGACTGCCAGTCCGCCCCTAATCTGGCATTTCGAGCAACTGCCAGATGGGCTAGTCCATTTCTAGCCTAATGGGCCTGTCTTACTTACCTGGCTAATAATGGGGGCCTCAAGGAATAAAATTGGCTGGAGTAATAGAAATGTCAGAGCCGATTTCTGGTCTCAGTCCGACCCTGAGGCTTGTATATAGAATGGCGCTGCAATGGATAGCTGTCGTTTTACGGGCTCCTGACCAATTCTGCTATTTTGTGTGTTCTTTGCGCTGATCTGAACTTTTTTGGTACATAATATTTACACCATCGTTTCCTATGACCGTAAAAAAGAGCTGGACATCAGAACAGAGATCACTAACCTTGGTTTGGTTGAAGAGTTCAATGAGTCGGTGGCGCAGGACACACTGTTCAACCCGGACCAGGCCCTAATCGCCGAAACTCTGAAAAGGAAAAGACGGCGTAAGAGAGGCCAACGTGTGGGCACCCTGACGAAATTATGTTGACTAATAAATAATCTGCCTCTACCCTCCGTTCTTTTGGCCAACGTACAATGACAGGAGAACTGGACGAGCTTTGTTCGAGACTAACCCATCAACAGGACCTGAAGAACTGTAATATCGTGGCTGAACAAGGACAATATATATCTAGCTGGTTTTTCTATCCATCAGCAGGACCGAACAGCAGCATCGGGTAAGCTCAAGAGGGGAGGTGTGTGTCTCTGTTAACAACACCTGGTGCTTTAAGGAAGTCTCGAGGTTAAAATACCTCATGATAAGCTGTAGACCACACTATTTACCATGAGAGTTTTCATCTACATTTTTCATATCTGTCTTTTTACTACCACAAACCAATGCTGGCACAAAGACCGCACTCAACGAGCTGTAAATGCTCATCCAGAGGCGGCTCTCCTAGTGGCCGGTGATTTTAATGTAGGGAAACTGAAATCCGTTTTACCTAATTTCTACCAGCTTGTCACGTGCAACTACTGTAGAGGAGACAAATCTCCAGATCATCTCTACTCCAAACACAGAAATGCACACAAAGCTCTCCCTCGCCCTCCATCCTGATTGATTCCTGCTTACAAGCATAAACTCAAACAAAAGGTACCAGTGACGAGCTCAATACGGAAGTGGTCCGATGAAGCGGATGCTAAGCTACAGGACTGTTTCAATAGCACAGACTGAAATATGTTCCAAGTCAGTTAAGAACAAATTCTTATTTACAATGACGGCCTGCCCCAGCCAAACCCGGACGACACTGGGCCAATTCTGCGCCGCCCTATGGGACTCCTAGAAGGCCAGCGTCCCGGAGTCGCCTCTTCACTGTTGACGTTGAGACTGTTGTATTGCGGGTACTATATAAGGAAGCTGCCAGTTGAGGACTTGTGAGGCGTCTGTTTCTCAAACTAGACACTCTAATGTACTTGTCCTCTCGCTCAGTTGTGCACCGGGGCCTCCCACTCCTCTTTCTATTCTGGTTAGAGCCAGTTTGCGCTATTCTGTGAAGGGAGTAGTACACAGCGTTGTACGAGATCTTCAGTTTCTTGGCAATTTCTCGCATGGAATAGCCTTCATTTCTCAGAACAAGAATAGACTGACGAGTTTCAGAAGAAAGTTATTTGTTTCTGGCCATTTTGAGCCTGTAATCGAACCCACAAATGCTGATGCTCCAGATACTCAACTAGTCTAAAGAAGGCCAGTTTTATTGCTTCTTTAATCAGCACAACAGTTTTCAGCTGTGCTAACATAATTGCAAAAGGGTTTTCTGATGATCAATTAGTCTTTTAAAATGATAAACTTGGATTAGCTAACACAACATGCCACTGGAACACAGGAGTGATGGTTGCTGATAATGGGCCTCTGTACGCCTATGTAGATATTCCATTAAAAATCAGCCGTTTCCAGCTACAATAGTCATTTACAACATTAACCCTATGGGACTCCCAATAACTCCTAATAACCAATGTTGAGGTCAATTCCATTTAAGTTCCAGTCAATTCAGAAAAAAATAAAAAATGTAACTTCCTAATTTTCCAGTATTTAAAATAATTGGAATTAGAACTGGAATTTCTGTGTACTTCCTGTTGTTGTTATATTTTACAACTTACAGTTTGTTGTTATATTTATTGACAAAATACAGTTCAGATGTAGAAATACATGAACAGTTGTTTCCACTATTTCCACTGCAACTCAGTAGTCAGTAACTCACTATAACATAATAAGCACATCTAAAGTATCCTATTAATTTAAATGCAATTGCAAGTGAGGCATGCCAAGTTAATTTGTAGGACGGGCCAAAAAGTAGCCTACTCAAGTAAATATATAGTAAAATACAGTATCCTATTACTGTAGAAATGTACTGTAAAATGACAAAAACTGTTCCAAATATTTACAGCAATGGCTTACAGTGTTGAACCACGTGATTACACGTGGAAAATCACAATTTCAAATGTGAAATTTCACATGAAGTAATGTGAAAACGTGTTTTTGGAACACTTCACATGACATTTTACATGTAACATTAACATGTGAAAACATGTTTTTGGAACACTTCACGTGTCATTTCACATGTCCAGAACAGACTATGGGAAATGCACAGTACTTCATAGAGCCATGGCTACGTGGAACTCTATTCCGCATCAATTAACTCATGCAAGCAGTAAAATCAGATATATAAAAACAGATAAAACTTCACCTTATAAAACAGTGGGGACTGTGAAGAGACACACACACACACACACAGGCCAGACACAAGCATACACACACACACATGCTAACACATGCACTCTACACACACGTTCATATGGATTTTGTATTGTATATATGTTGTAGTAGTGTGTAATAATGTGTTGTGAAGTGTAATGTTTTAACTGTATGAAAATGTCCTTAATATTGCCTTGGCAGCAGCTAATGGGGATTCATAATAAAATATACAAATAATACAACTCTTCACTTAGCAAAAGAGTTTGCACTGCTATTTTAGTTATTCTGACTATTCTCTCATCATTGATTTAATTCACTTATTTTAGCAATTTGAGGGTTTTCTGTTTAGTTGTCTAATGTTGCTGAGGCATATTATTCTGTGTTAATGTTTCACCTGAATATATAATATTTTTCCTTGAGTGTATTTTTAACAAAGCTGAGATGTACTTTTGAAGTCCAAAGTGTAGGAATACAGGTGAAATCAGTTATTGACACAGCCATGGTGGAGTAGCAGGCAGATCGTAATGCAGTGAACCAAAGAGTTGTGAGATCAAAACACAGGTAAGGACATAATAATTACTGTTGTCACGCCTGCTCCCGCTGGAGCTCGAGGGCGTCCGGCTGCCCATCATTACGCACACCTGTCCGTGTTTGTTTCATGTCTGTTATATATTAAATGTTTACTCCCTGTACTCGCTTCTCGTATCCCAGCGTCTGTCCTCACAACTGTATAAATGAACATACACGATGTAGTCGAGTCTGTAGGTTGAAAACACTATGTTAAAAGCACTGTGTATCATAAGATTTTAGTTTGCAGGGTATCACCTGTGAAATCTCATGTTTTTATCAACGTGAAATATCCCATGCAAGGTATTCCAAAAACACAGGGTTTCAAATAATTTCACGTGAAAATCCACATCACATGTGAATTGTTTCAAAAACACTTGACTTCACATGAGCAAAACGTGGAAATGTGAAATCATGTCATTTTTCCATAAAGAATCACATACACTGTTACTGTTTATTATCTATCCTGTTGCCTAGTCACTTTATTCCTAGTTATATGTAGATATCTACCTCAATTACCTCGTAGCCCTGCACATCGACTCTGTACTGGTGCCCCATATATTTTGTGTTTATTATTACGTGTTATTACTTTTCTATTATTTCTCTATTTTCTTTCTCTCTGTATTGTTGGGAAGGGCCCGTAAGTAAGCATTTCACTGTTAGTCTACACCTGATGTTTACAAAGCATGTGACAAATACCTTTTGATTTGATTTGAACAGTTTCAAAGCTCTCCTTTCTGGTTCTTTTGATGACCCAGCTCTTGCTAAGACTTTCACACCTCTGGTGTCTCTTTTAGCAGGCAGGCAAATGGACAAACATGGCCTGTGTTTGCAGCTGCACTTGGCTGTTGACTCTGGGGCTCAGAAGTGTGACATATACCCCCACAGAGTGGATTATCAGAGGTGCCAAAGGTGACACCTTCACCTCACGGGCTGGGAGATCTCTCCTGTTCACACGCCTACAATGACAGGGGGTCTCCACCTTCCACATTTTCTCTGTCTGCTCACTCACTCAGGGTTGGGGTCAATTCAGAATTTGACCTAATTACAGCATGGTACAGCATGGTAGAATAGTTTTGTTGTAACAGGATGTACTGTATGTTTTATGCTTCCACAGTTTCATACAACGAGCCACAATCCTAGAATGAGGCACAGCGACTGACAAAATATGAGCAACGATAGATTTTTTTATTGACAAAAACGAATTAAATACTCTGAGTACTACTTACATTATTTACATTACATTCATGCTCAATTATGATACAACATTCAAAGTATAAAGACGACATACAGTTATATGTACTTACTATCTGCTAAGCTTTAGGTTACTTTCTTAAGTATAAAGCAGTATTATTGTCTGTATCCTATATGAATCCCAATCTGAGAAACATGCACATAACTCAAATTTCCCTTTGACATCAATTCACAATTTATGTGATGGTTTGGGTTACTGCACTCGCCTGACGTTTGGATGTGCATGAAGCTCTTAAAATATAAATGTGATTCTTGTACACACACCCAAGATTCTTGCATCTTGGATGTGTGTGTCTCCCTCATTCAAAGTCACAACCCAGCAGCTCTATCCTGAGAGTGATGGAGGTCTTCCAGCTCTGAGGGATAACTCTGATAAAGCGAGAGAAGATGGGAGGATAGATGTAGTTCTTCACATGGCCGTTGTTATCAGTGTTGCCGGGGAAACTCTGTTGGGAGAGTGAAAGACAGCATTAAGTATTTTGAAATCTTCATGTAATATTTACATTTTTAATTATTATTTAATTTTTTTAACCTTTATTTAACTAGGCAAGTCAGTTATGAACAAATTCTTATTTACAATGATGGCCTACACCAGCCAAACTATAACAATAATATCATATTAATACTTATTAGCAATGGCATAGCTTGGATAAAGAATTAACAGCAGGACAGTAAAATAACCGTCTATACCATCGCTTAATACCATCGCATAACCCTTTTGCCTGACAATCCTACCTTTGACACGATGTCATCATCGTCAGTGTACTTGATCCAGCGTAGTCCATCATCGCTGTACTCCAGAGTGTAGGAGATGACATACATCTCCTTGCCCAGGGACTTCGCCCCCTGCGTTATGATACCTGTGATCTTCTTTACGTGGGCCAGCTCCACCTGCAGCCACTGGTTCATGTTGTTATTCTGTGGAGAGACCGGGGGGACAGAGAGATGACTGACCTGGAATGGTGAGTGTGCCAACATTAGTTAGTCCGTGTGTGTCTACATGGGTCCGTGTGTGTTATCATACCTTGGCCTGCCATGCGTTGGTGGTGCCCTGTGTGTTGAGTCGTGCCAGTGAGGCTTGCCAGGAACCAGAGTACCAGCTGGAGGCTGTCGAGCTGGCAGTGATACGAAGGTCCTCTATCCGCTTGCTCTCCATACCCAGGGGCACTGAGCAACCTGATGGAGGGAATTAGATTACATTCACTTTATTGTACGTTTATTGGAAAATATTTCTGCTCAAACATAGGCTTGGATGCTACCATAACATTAAACAGTAGGAATGCTACCCATCCTCATTGATCATTGCTCACCGTCCAGCTCACAGCCATAGTACTCCATACGGACCATAGGCGAGTTGTGGGAGTGGAGAGGGTGAAGTCTGACAAACCGACCAATCAGGGGAGGGAAGAAGGTGTTGACCTTCACCTGATGAGCTTCCTGGTTACCGGTGAACGTCTGGAGAATGGAAGAACAACATTTGGATGAAATACATTTATATTCATATGTACTGTATCTCTGTATATTTAGCGGTCGTAGTAATGAACAAATTCGGAAGTATAATTTCATATTACCAGAAGTATCTCTGATTTTTGAAAATGTAAATATAATGCAATACATATAACTATAATAACGTAAGTACATAATCCTGTTTCATGTATTCCATTGCTCTCCAACCCTGCTGTTCTGTAGGTGTACTCCTCACCATCCTGAACTCGTTGCTGTCCCCCTTGTAGTAGATCCACTTCCTCTTGTCTGTGCTGTAGGATATGGTGTAGTTGACCATGTAGTGGGAGGAGAACATCTGCTTGGCGCCCTGCGTCGCTACCTGACTGATCACCACGGGCCTCTGGAAGTCTACCTACATGTCAATGGTCACAGTAGGCATCACTACAAGTGTCACCAAAATATGTATCACCACACCTAGGCATAAGATGAGACACAAACCTCACCTATCGATTTTACAGGGTCAGGAAATACTCAGTGCCCAAGGCATGACAGTCATGTGACTCCACATCAGAGGGTATCCCCACAAAGACGCTGTAATATGATTATGCTGCCACCTGTAGGCAACTTTGAGGAATACATGCTCACTGCTCACCAGCTGCATAATATTGCAGACGTCACACGTATTCCCTGGCAGGTGAGGTTATGTACCTGTATCCAGCTGCCTGTCTTGTCTGTACTCCATGCATTGTATTTGCCTTGGTTGTTCAGTCTGGCCAGATGGGGTTCCCAGTAGCCTACATAAGGAGAAATAAGTTAGTTAGAGGGTGAAACCAGAGGATGCTGGTGGGAGGAGCTATAGGAGGACAGGCTCATTGTAATAAGTTTCCATGTGTTTGATGTGTTTGATACCGTTCCATTTATTCCATTCCAGCCATTACAATGTGTTGGTCCTCCTATAGCTCCTCCCACCAGCATCCTCTGGGTAAAAAACTGCAACTGTTAAAGTGGCACACCAGTATTTTTTCACCATTATCTTATTTTTAAGACCATTACCATGTGTGTGAGGTGTTCAATTTGTGTGACCCTGATTTAGTCCACTGCAGTAAAAGGTTAACACCTGATTAACTTAACAAAAGGCACATCTAAATAGCTGGTCCATGAATGGGGGGGTACTATATTTACAGTGGGGAGAACAAGTATTTGATACACTGCCGATTTTGCAGGTTTTCCCACTTACAAAGCATGTAGATTTTTAAGTAATTAATTTGCATTTTATTGCATGACATAAGTATTTGATACATCAGAAAAGCAGAACTTAATATTTGGTACAGAAACCTTTGTTTGCAATTACAGAGATCATACGTTTCCTGTAGTTCTTGACCAGGTTTGCACACACTGCAGCAGGGATTTTGGCCCACTCCTCCATACAGACCTTCTCCAGATCCTTCAGGTTTCGGGGCTGTCGCTGGGCAATACGGACTTTCAGCTTCCTCCAAAGATTTTCTATTGGGTTCAGGTCTGGAGACTGGCTAGGCCACTCCAGGACCTTGAGATGCTTCTTACGGAGCCACTCCTTAGTTGCCCTGGCTGTGTGTTTCGGGTCGTTGTCATGCTGGAAGACCCAGCCACGACCCATCTTCAATGCTCTTACTGAGGGAAGGAGGTTGTTGGCCAAGATCTCGCGATATATGGCCCCATCCATCCTCCCCTCAATACGGTGGAGTCGTCCTGTCCCCTTTGCAGAAAAGCATCCCCAAAGAATGATGTTTCCACCTCCATGCTTCACGGTTGGGATGGTGTTCTTGGGGTTGTACTCATCCTTCTTCTTCCTCCAAACACGGCGAGTGGAGTTTAGACCAAAAAGCTCTATTTTTGTCTCATCAGACCACATGACCTTCTCCCATTCCTCCTCTGGATCATCCAGATGGTCATTGGCAAACTTCAGACGGGCCTGGACATGCGCTGGCTTGAGCAGGGGGACCTAGCGTGCGCTGCAGGATTTTAATCCATGATGGCGTAGTGTGTTACTAATGGTTTTCTTTGAGACTGTGGTCCCAGCTCTCTTCAGGTCATTGACCAGGTCCTGCCGTGTAGTTCTGGGCTGATCCCTCACCTTCCTCATGATCATTGATGCCCCACGAGGTGAGATCTTGCATGGTGCCCCAGACCGAGGGAGATTGACCGTCATCTTGAACTTCTTCCATTTTCTAATAATTGAGCCAACAGTTGTTGCCTTCTCACCAAGCTGCTTGCCTATTGTCCTGTAGCCCATCCCAGCCTTGTGCAGGTCTACAATTTTATCCCTGATGTCCTTACACAGCTCTCTGGTCTTGGCCATAGTGGAGAGGTTGGAATCTCTTTGATTGAGTGTGTGGACAGGTGTCTTTTATACAGGTAACGAGTTCAAACAGGTGCAGTTAATACAGGTAATGAGTGGAGAACAGGAGGGCTTCTTAAAGAAAAACTAACAGGTCTGTGAGAGCCGGAATTCTTACTGGTTGGTAGGTGATCAAATACTTATGTCATGCAATAAAATGCTAATTAATTATTTAAAAATCATACAATGTGATTTTCTGGATTTTTGTTTTAGATTCCGTCTCTCACAGTTGAAGTGTACCTATGATAAAAATTACAGACTTCTACAGTAGGAAAGCCTGTATCAAATACTTGTTCTCCCCACTGTATACTGTTGCTTTTCAATAGTAAAAGTAAAAACATCGCTGAAGGACATCTAGCTTGGGAGGCTAGTTAAAGTCAATAAACAAATGTCAGTTGGCAGTATTATTTCTGATTAACCATCCAACATCTGGAGGGCAGAGGGATACAGAATGGAGATATGCAGGACAGAGGGATACCTCTTTTGTCATTCGATGTGATCTGGTTGTCTTTGATGCTCCCAGAAATGAGACCCAGTGGATGGTAACACTCTGGAAAACACAATAAATGTTATTATGGGACTGATTATTTGGTATGATATTTGATATGACTTGGCTTGAGTCAATTCACTCAATAAGCATTGAGATTAGCAGTAAAAACGACTCTCTAGGAGTTGAGATGGACATCACACCTTTGATGTTACATGTGGCATTGAGAAAGTGGTACTGTTAGCATAAGTGATTTTGAGTGGGTCGTACTATTATCTAGAACCAGGAAGAGGGTCTGCATCCCCCTCTGTTGGGAGAGTCCAACCTCTGACTCCAGCTGCCACAGCCCAGGCTTGGACGGCAACATCTCCAGCGTCGCAAAGCCCCCTGGGAAACAAAACCACAGCAGGTAAGTAGTGTTGAGGAAAACTCATTCCAAGGATCAGGTAGGGCTCATTATCAAGTTATTAAGAGTTTTTTCAAGCAATGGCAGGGGAGATCACACTCAGGATAAACCAGAGAGGAACTCAAAGGATACAGAGTCACACAGTCGTTATATACTTATTGTACACAAAGAGCTGCTTGCCTCTCCTAGGGGGAGGCAAGGTTACACGAGAGAAAGCGGGACTTGGCTCCACTTCTTTAAAGCATTGTACAAACAAGAACAGGTTCTAATCAGTTCTCACAGCATACACGACTACTTTAAACAAAAGTGTTTTCCACTCAAATACTTTTATACTCAAGCATTTACATAGCATTAGACTGTAACAGAACCATTTTGCCCCAACTGTAGGGATGGGTCACATAAATGTGACAAAACATGTCATCCATCCAGTTAAGTTCTCACCAGGTAGCAGTGGGTAGACAGCCTGGGTGTGGTCCTGGGTCTGTTTTTGGAGGAAGGTCTGGCCGTGGAAGTGAACACTGTGGAGGTCTCTGGGAGAGCCCATGTTGAAGAGGTGCCAGTGGACCGTCTGGTTAGTGTACATTCTCAAACCCTTCAAACTGAAGATGATTCCGTTGATGGCTGCCCCCCCCACATACACACAACCCCCCCAAAAATTAACAATTAAACAATCTCAGTTTTGATATTTTTGTCTCTGTTGTTCATTACTCATACCATGGTTTTACAACCAAAAAAATTAAAAATTAAGACTTGATCCAGGAGGGACCAGCCATGACCCACTAGTCAGTTAGCCTACCATCACTTATCATTTAGTCAAAATGGTGTTAGATTAGAAGGTGCTTACCGCTGAACTTAAGGTTATCCCTGAAGTCAGGGTCCATCACCCTGGCTCGTTTATTCTTCCTCTCACTTATCTCATGGTTCTTCTCGTAGTACCAGCTCTTGGACTCATCGAAAGTCATGAAGAGGAGCATGAACTCCCTCATGTCCACTGCCTTCCTGCTCAGCGTGCCCTTACTACACACCAGCAATGGCCCAATCAGACCAGAGTTTATATCTTTCTCCTGTATGAGAAGAGAGATAACAAACAAGCAAACACTACATTATTGGAATATCTCTCAACAGATCATAAGGACACACCAGGATAGTATAGCAAGTGCCTCAGAGGACAAGACATCACACGTCAACACAGAGTTATCACATGAAATACCTCAGAGGCACAAAAGGGACTGCACATAGAAAATAATGGTGTTGTATCAGCTGCGTTAACTAAACCATCAGAAGGTAAGTGTTTACTCACAGGGTTAACCCCAGAGTAGTAGGCCCAGGTGCGACAGTCAGACTCGTCTCTGGTGGGCCCGACATTGGCGTTGACCTTCCAGAGGTACGTGTATGTGGTGTTGGGCTGGACCTCATTGTCATACTTGTACCAGTACTTGGACTCGTCCTCATAGGACAACCCCTCTGTTTGCTTGGTGTAGGAAACCCCATTGGCGTGCAAGGAGAACGGGCGGCTGGCCAGGTTCCTGAAAAATACCTACAGACCAAGAACATCAGTTTGATTACACGGTCCATTATTCATTATCATGGGCACAACTCACCTACAGTAGATTCATGCAAAAGGTATTTAGGTTTTCTTCCCTCAGAGTTTCCTGTCTTACCATTATGGTCTGTCCAACCTCTGCCTTGATGATTGGCCCCAGGATGCCTAGGTGTTCGTCCATCTCCCCTCGGATGTCCGGCGTGCTGAACGTGCTGTCCAGGTAACCTCGGAACACTACCTTGGAGAATCTTGTGGGCCTGTCCATTTTCTCTGCCTTATCCTGCCTCCTGTTGTGGGAGAGATGAAAAACAGGTTTTATTGAACAAAAAAGAAGGTATGCATAATTCCAGTCAGAAAATGATAATTTGAGCACATAGAACAATAAACAAGAGACATTACATTTTCCCAATACATCCCACACCCCATCCCCTATTTTGTCCTTACTTTTGTCCGTAGCCCCCATAGTCCCACTGCACCTCCTCCGCGGTAATAAAGTATGTCCTCACGTTATCTCCCTCCATTTTGAGGAAATATTTTGCATTCTCATCCAGAGTTAGGTCCTGCATGTCCTCCTTCTCTTTGTATGGGTCAATGTAGTCGACATACTCATACTCATCTGCAGCACTAACCGCTGCCACGTCTAGGACGGCATCACCGGCCTCATTCTGGACATAAATCTCATAGTCGCTGAAGTCAGGTCGTGGCACGCCAATCACAACGGCTTTGTTTGAGAAGTCCTCCTCGCTAGAAATGGGTCGGGAACCTCTGGGGGTTTGACCGGTGATTGGGGGGGGTTTGAACCCCCTGGGGGAGAAACTGCGGCCTCTCGGAGGCTGGGGCTTGTACTCCTTCTTCTTCTTGGTTTTCATGGCATAGCCTTTACGGGGTCTTTGTCTGCGGTGGACGACCTTGATGTTGGGTTTCCGCGTTTCTGGAGTTGGGCTTGGTTCCAGAGTATTTGGCGGTTCTGGGAGCTCATTTCCAACATATTTCGTCATGTGATCTGGCATCTCCATGGGGACCATCTTGTGTGTCCCCTCATAGCCCCAGTGCTCCCCCTGCAGGTCAACGGAGATGGTGCGGATGACCTCACTGCTGTTGTTTCTCAGGTAGATTACCACTTCCTCCTTAAAGCTTTCGGAACTCTGGGATAGAATCTCCTCCGAGATGCTGTCTGGCTGCTGATTGGTTGACAGTGACAGGTTGGCCGCGCCAGGATTAGCGTCAGTTGTCTCATTCGAGAATTCTGAGCTTTCTGAGGACAACTCTACCACGGCATCCGGCTCAGTAAGGTTATTTTTACTCTCAGAACTAGTCTCTTCTGATGAATTCCAATGGTTCAAACCAGAAGTGTTTTCTGTAGCATTTAGTTTGGGCACTATGTCAGAGAATGATTCAGTGTCTGATGGTTGTTTGCCATTTTGTGGAACCCCACTGCTGGAGTTGTCGGGTGTGGAGGTGGCTTCAGAGAAGTAGGTACCATTTCCTTGCTCAGTGGTGGTGTTGGTGTCCAATGAACCATTAACGGTTATGTTACCACTCTCCTCAGTTTCAAGGTCAAATTTGGTCATGTTCAGGATAAAAATTAACTCTGCAACTTCAGCACTCATCACACTCTCTGATTGGTTGGTTATATTTGGAGATGAAAATGAAGCTGTACCATTTTCATTGGGTGAAGCAGTTGTAGACTCTCTGCCCATGAGTACAATATCCTTGGCGTCAGTCCCCCTGTTCTCTTCTGTACTGTTGGAAGAGGGGTCGGGAAGAGGCACAGAGTAAGAGAAGACATCGCCTCGAGTAATCCTTTCCTCTTCCACTAGTGCTTCAACTTTTGAGGTGCTATTCACAGTGGTCCAATCACCTCTGATTTGTATCACTCTCTCTCTCTCAGCCTTTGAGCTATTGTTGAACTGACCTGGTGAGGCTTCGGTTGCTGTAACTGCTGTAGTATTGGTACTTCCTGAAGTGATGTGGCTGTCTGCAAATGATAAAGAACTGTTGTTAAGAACTGTTATGTTATTTGCTTCAGTCTCAGTCATTGAGGAGCTGTTAAGACTTGAGTCTGACAGATCTGTAGTAAAGTTCAGCGCTTCTGTTGCATTCTCAATTATGTTCTTGTTCAGTAAAGCCTTTGTCGTAAAGTTGCCTCCGTCATTCGTCTCCCTCTCGACCAATGATGTGTTAGTCGGTGCATCATAAAAGGATGAGGTATGGTTTGCGTCTCTATTGGGATCAGGCACATCAACGCTATCGTAGTCAAACAGAGAGAGATCCAACATCTCCACGTCCGTCTCATTCGTCTTTTTCTTGATTGACCTAAGATCCAGCAAATCAGCCCAGCCCGCTGTATAATCGTCAATCTCCACCTTCTTCTTTTTCTCTATCACCTCATCCTTCTTCTCTTCCTCTTTGGCCTCGCTGATATCCATGGGTTTCCAGATGGAGAAGTCAGCACTGACCTTCGGATTAGTCTCTGTCTCCGTCTCGTATTCATAGACGTAGTCTCGGTAGCACTCCACGTCTCTGAACTTCACACGCATCCCCTTGGTGGTCTCATGGGAGTTCAGGGAAGCCAGCAGCCAAATACCTAACAAAGGAACAGACCATATTTAGTCTTTGAGTCCTAACAAAAGGATACACTTTACATCATCTTAATCCTGTTATTGTATCTAGTAGAATCGAGAGGTTAGAGGTTTGGGAGTTAAGTGTGTGGAGTGTACGGTCAGTTTGTCCTGTTAACAAATTATAACCGCTGACTCACCAATGTTATCCATGTTCATGGTGATGGTCTCTCCAGTCATGGGGAACAGGCTGAGGATGTCCTCAGTGTGATCATTCAGGTCAAAAGTGTGACCATAGAAGGTTGCAGTCTGGATGTAGTCCTGCACTCCGACACTGGACACGTGCCATGTCACGATCTCACCATTGCAGAATCCCAGAAGCTGACCACTCTCGAACACGTAACCGTTAATCGCTGGGGGAGGAAATGGTACAATTTAAGTCAATAATCTGATTATAAAGCACAGTTTGACAGTGATAGGCAGTTGATTTTTATGAATATGAATCTTCTATGTGGAGTGCATTCTAGATAGGAGAAAAGATTTAGTATATGATCCGTTTTCTCTATATACATCTTATGGCTGTACCAGCCCATTGCTGTCTCTAAAATGTATGACTTTTATTGGTGAAGGGGAGTGATACTCACTATGCATAATGTTTGATTTATAAAAGTCTGGGTCTTCTTTCTTGACCTTTGCTGGTTCACTGTACGATGCAATGTTGTCATCTAGATACCAGCTCTTATTCTCGTCAAAAACAGCAAACATGGCGTGCTGTTCTTTGTCTGATTTCAGCTGCAGAGACAAAGCTTCATTTAACACTGTACATCAAAATCTGTAAAAGTACATTGAATTAAATTCTGTTATGGCATTAGTAGAGAAGGGAGGCCAGGTACAATACCTATGTAGTAGTAGTAAAATGTTCTAGTTGTGCAGTAGTAGTAATGAAGTAGCAGTAGTATAGTATAGTACTTGCATGTTCCTTGGAAGTGATATATTAGTAATTGAGTAGAAGTAGTATAGTATAGTACCTGCATGTTCCTTGGAAGTAATATATTAGTAATTGAGTAGAAGTAGTATCAGTGTAGTACCTGCACATTCCTCTTGTTGAGTGACAGGCTCTTGCAGATGAGCAGAGGTCCTACTAGGCCTGAGGCGATGTCTCGGGGTGTGTTCACTGCACTGTGATACATACGGGTCAGGCATTGCGAGTCTCCTGCCAAAGGTTCATTCTCCTCGATCACCTGCCACACATAGGTATGTGTCTCACCAGGCTGAACCCCATGGCTCTGGTTACCTCCTGCTGGGTAGTTGGCCCCCTCTGCTGCCTTGTCGATGGTCAGTCCGTGTGGGTAGATGCTGTACGGTCTTGTGGCCATGTTCTTAAAGACAATCTGTGAATGTGTGGAAAAGATGCTTAAGAAGGCACTGGCAAAAGTCACTTGCGGACACACAGTTTAGTGTTCATACATGGAGAAGAAGGTAGAATACACATCTTACACAACTTAAGAACTAAGCAAATGAAAAAAGTGGGCATATGAAAATAGAACATTTGTGTCTCACCTTGATGACATCACGGATCTGCGCCCTGATGACAGGGCCAATGACGCCCACCTCCAGCTTCCTCTGTTTGTTCTCTGCCCTCTCAGTGAACATGGCGTCTTTGTACTGCGTGTACACTGCCTTCTTATACTTCTGTCCTATACGCTCCGGGCTTTGCTTCAGGTACTTCAACTTGAAGTCCCTGAGAGGTACAAGAAGAGAAGAGGATGTGATGTCACAGGAAGTCAGGTCACACTGACACTAGTCAACAGATTAATGGAGAATGACAAAGTGGCGAGCATGTCACAAATACAACAATGGTATTATCTGTTACTGTATTAGGCTGAATTTGATCCCAATTCTAAATTAAGTTTATATATATAAATAATTGTGGGCTATCTGTATAGCCGCTTACCCGTCAATGTATTCTGGCATGTTTGGTGCGTAGTCCCAGACAACCTCCTCAGCTGCGATATAATAGGTCCACTCCTGGCTCTCTCGTTTCTGCTTGATGGTCAGTTTACGTTTGGGAGGGTTAAAGCCCTCGCAGCTCCTCACTTCTACAAAGCCATGCATACCAGCTACAACAACAGAGAAGTTAGTTTGTTGATTTAACATGTTAGGAATAGAACATTAAAACATTCAATTTTGATTCAAAGTGCATTTCAAAATGTCAATGCACTACAATACATCTGCTCTGCGGCCCATCACAGTAACTCTCACTCCACACATATTCTCAGAACCCATAACCAAATATTACACTAGCTACACTCTTGGAAAAAAAGGTGCTATCTAGAACCTAGAACAGTTCTAACCCTCATTGGTTCCAGGTAGAACTCTTTTGGGTTATATGTCAAATCCTTTCCACAGAGTTCTACCTGGAACCAATGAGGGTTATTCTATGGGGACAGACAAATAACTGTTTTTGCAACCTTTAGCTTGATTATAGGAATGTCGTCAAGCCATTGAGACGTACCCTCCAGGTGCTTGCTGGTGTGTGAGGAGAGGAGCCAGCGCCCTGTGTTGACGGCGGTCATGTTTGCGCTGGTGGCGGTGCCAGCGATCAGGCCCACCGAGGAGACCCGATGCCCGGCCTGCTGCAGGACCTGCCCGTTGATGTGCACTGAGAACAGCTCAGGCTCCGAACTCATGCCCACCAGGTGCAGGCTGATAGAGGTGTGGGCGCAGACAGTCAGACCTGGGAGGAAGGGAGGGACAGGAGGAGGAGATGGAGAGAAGACAGGGAGGGAAGGGGGACAGACTTTGAAATACCAGGAATGAGCCCACTACACGCCCTATACCCATATAATCGGAGTAAGGTAGAAGCAATAGTTCCAAGCTATAACCATTTGGGATGGAACAACTAAAGCAGACAACCTAAACTTCTTAACAACCCTTATCTGCAGATTTCAGCAAAACACAGAGCGATGAGAGAGGATCTGACTGACTGACCTGGCACTGATCCATTGGTGTATCCATTGATAGTGTGTTTAATGTGGCTTTGAGTGGCAGGCACACTGTCCATCTTTGGCTTGTACCAGCTCTTACTCTCATCCAACACTCCCATGAGGAAGGTGTATTCCTGGTGGAACAACACCTGTTCTCCAGACATGTCAAGGCTACCTGAAGGGAGGCACAGAGGGTAGTTCAGTTGATTCCTTTCTGGATACTTACTGACATGGATTTTTTGGTACTTGAAGCAAAGAAAATTGATATTTTGTCACTGACACTACCGTTCAAAAGTTTGCGGCCACTTAGAAATGTCCTTGTTTTTGAAAGAAATAACATCAAATTGATCTGAAATACAGTGTAGACATTGTTAATGTTGTAAATGACTATTGTAGCTGGAAACGGCTGATTTTGAATGGAATATTGTCACAATGTGGGAATGACCAAGGAGCAGCGCAGTAGTTAGCGTAGTTCGTCATGTTTATTTACAGAACAGCAAACTACACAAGAAAACAACAAAATATACTAAATACACCATGAAACCGCGTGCCGTTCTCACGTGAGGCAAACACTAACAATGAACCACACACACAGGTGGAAAAGGAACATACTAAATAGGATCCCCAATTAGAGACAATGCAATGCAGCTGCCTCTAATTGGGGACCAACACAAATAAACCCCATAGAGTCTGCTAGACTACTCCCATGAACATAACCCTGTCAGTCCCTAGAGATGCCTATGGGCATCTCTAAACCTAATCCTGACAAATATCTACATAGGTGTACAGAGGCCCATTATCAGCAACCATCACTCCTGTGTTCCAATGGTACGTTGTATTACCTAATCCAAGTTTATCATTTTAAAAGGCTAATTGATCATTAGACAAACCTTTTTGCAATTATGTTAGCACAGCTGAAAACTGTTGTGCTGATTAAAGAAGCAATACAACTGGCCTTCTTTAGACTAGTTGAGTATCGGGAGCATCAGCATTTGTGTGTTTGATTACAGGCTCAAAATGGCCAGAAACAAAGAACTTTCTACTGAAATTCGTCAGTATATTCTTGTTCTGAGAAATGAAGGCTATTCCATGCGAGAAATTGCCAAGAAACTGAAGATCTCGTACAACGCTGTGTACTACTCCCTTCACAGAACAGCGTAAACTGTCTCTAACCTGAATAGAAAGAGGAGTGGGAGGCCCCGGTGCACAACTGAGCAAGAGGACAAGTACATTAGAGTGTCTAGTTTGAGAAACAGACGCCTCACAAGTCCTCAACTGGCAGCTTCATTAAATAGTACCCGCAAAACACCAGTCTCAGTGAACAGTGAAGATGCTGGCCTTCTAAGCAGAGTTGCAAAGAAAAAGCCATGTTCTGTGAATGGAGTATTACACAGTGTTGTACGAGATCTTCAGTGTAGACATTGTGAACTGATCAATTTGATGTTATTTTAATGGACAAAAAATTAGCTTTTCTTTAAAAAACAAGGACATTTCTAAGTGACCCCAAACTTTTGAACGGTAGTGTATGACACTGTGTCAGGAATCGGCCTCATACATTTCACATTACATTTACATACCTGCTTTACAGATGAGCAGGGTGCCGATCAGTCCTGCGTTGTAGTCCTTGACAATGTCAAAGTGGGAGAAGTAGGTGTAGGTGAGACAGGAGGGGTCTGCGGCCCGGGGGACCACGTCTGACGTCACCTCCCAGTAGTATGTGTGTTCACCTCCAGGGGGCACCGCATCATCTTCCTTCTCAAACTGAGACGTGTTGTCAAAGTACAGGGAGCCTAAAGGGAGACATATTTGGTTTATAACAATGAAATAAAGCAGAATCAGAAATAACTATAATGCTATTCAATGATCAGAATTTGTCTTGATGTTGTACAGGGTTAGAACTTGGTCACCTGGCCTGATGCGCCTATACTCTAAATAAACATACAATTTACAGTGACCTCAGTTAACATTTAACAAATGACTCATCTCCAACATATGCAAACCGTCTTCATAAAAAATAGTAGAATCAGGGAAAATCTGAGGAATGTAAGAGGTCTATTTACTGCCATCGTGTTACAATATTACATAACCTTTCAATGTCACAATTAATTTTGAGTTAAGCATTAATTAAAGAGTAATAATTCTACATCCTGTGCATTTACAAAACTCATCTCTCAACCCCCCCAAGGCTGTATTAGGGGAAATCATGGACTTCCACAGGTTTTAAAGAGTATCCTTTTGGACTTTAGTACTGTCTTGTAAGTTAATCTGTCTGTCCTGGTTAATATTAATGAAAAGACCAAACACAGCTGTCTTGCCCAACATGTGTACTTAACTGAATGAATAACATCCAAACTGCCCTAAGTCCCCTTTTCCAACCCTATCAATGACTGTCTAGGCCACAGGATGGGTGAATCTGTCTAGGATAGAATACCTCACTGTTACTACATAGTTACCACATCCATGATGACACCAACTATGGCTAAATCCTACAGATATAATAGGCCAGTTAATACAGACAACAACATTGGTTGGTACCCACCCTCTGACTGCTTCCCATACGCGATCCCGTGAGCGTGGAGGCTGAAAGGGCTATCCGCCATGTTCTTGAACATGACCACGATGGTCTCTCCCTCTTGACCACGGATGGTGGGCCCTAGCAGCCCTGCAAAACACAACAAAACATATTGGTTGAGAGGAATGTTCTTGCTGCTAATATGTTTACTTTTCTTAAATTTGGTTACGTTTCTGAAAAATCAAAAACATGTTTTCATTAAATTTGATGATATTTGGATGAAACCAGATCAAACTATGATGAGCAAGAGGAGGTGGCGGAGAGACGGATCCTGGCCAAACTGCTGGCCATCATGGACAATGTCACCTATGGTTATGTAATTAAACCCTGCGCACTAAGGACTGTATTTTAAGGGAATTACTATTATTACCCCAATTATATCATACACACATCTAGCTATTAAAGTATCTCTTCCTGTCATTTACCTGTACAGTTTGTGTAACCATGCAAGTATTCACTTATCTGTAAATATAACTGTATACTTACCTGTACAGCTAATTTAACCATGCAAATTTTTCACTTACCTGTTCATTTAGCCAGCCTGTCTATTAAGTAAACTATTATTACCCTCGCTCATATCATACACATTTTTAGCTACTGAAGTATTTCTCTGCCATCGACCTGTATAGTATAGTTAACCATCCAACATCCACCAATGCATAATGTACATATTCAGCCAACCACCCATACTATGCAATGTCTTTTTATAGCTTTTTTCTTTGCACTCCAGATATCTTGTATTTCTATACTTTTTCATACTGCCGCTCTATGTATCATGTACCGTGTATCTGTCTTTTGTGTACTTTCGTTGTGGCATTTTGCACCTGCCCTGTGTTTTGTTGTAGCTGCTTGACAAAGAAATTTCCCCCTCTGGGATCAATAAAGTATCTATCTATCTATCTATCTATCTATCTATCTATCTATCTATCTATCTATCTATCTATCTATCTATCTATCTATCTATCTATCTATCTATCTATCTATCTATCTATCTATCTATCTATCTATCTATCTATCAAATTATGAAAAATGACTGTTTCTTCTATATTGATAAAGTTTGATGGTAAAGTTACTGTATCCCCTCCCCCATGTCAAACACTTGGATTCATTATTAAGGGCATAGGGTGACATCACCCTAACTCTAATTTTAATACACCAATGGTAACAAGATATTATTTTATCTAATTTAAATAAGTAACACATTGTAACCATCATCAGAGAAAGCGTCTTTGCAGAGGGGAGTGGTTTATTTCACAGTAGGGTGTCAGCAAAATAAAAGTTTACCCTATTTATCTATGGCAAAGATATTTATATGTTTCCCGTTTCATCTGTTTCTGGTGTTTGCTAGTTGCTGGCTTGTTAGGTCATCAGCCAGCGTGGAACAAAAGGGGGGGAAGGGTCGTTCAAAACTCTGACGCAGTTGTCAAGTCAACACATCCGTCAATGCTTCTGTGAAACATGCGAAATGGGAGATGTATGGAAATGTATACAATTGTAACGTTTGCTTTGCTTTGCAAAGCTCCCCGCCCACTCAGCTGGTCTTTAAAACTTCCTGATAGTTAGCCATGGAAGAAAATGTACTTTTTCCAAAATGTTTAGCATTTCTATCCAAAACAAATATTGTGGGTGATATTTTAGTCACTCAAAATGCTATTTTACATGGCAATCAGAATGACTGTTCGGGACCTTTAAAAGCCTACACATTAGTGGTGGTGGACTCCATATTATCCCATACAATGCAAAGCACTTTGTGACTAAAGGCACTATAACACACAGAAAATTGTCCAGTGTTTATTTTTCAGTATAACATTTCTAGTGTTGATTCAGGACTTAAATTCACACTGTAAAAGTGACATTAACACTCATTGTTGGTGTTAATAACCAGAGTTATTGTTTTATACTGTGGAGATTAAAACGGTTCCATCAAAACCACACCTATCATTATCATATTTCCCAGTGTGCTACTGCATTTTTTTATTTTTTATTATTATTTTTACTATCTGTGCTTTGCATGTACACTGATTGATTGCTTCATCTTATTCTACACAAATAAATAATGTATTGTTATAGTTCACATTTTAATGATAACGTTAGCCCAGGAAATCACTTGGTGAAAACCACATGCCTTTAATAGGTAAAAATTCAACAACCATGTCTTTGTCACTAACAAATACAGTCATGGGTGTTAACTCTACAATGTACTCAAAGAGAAATATGCAAATTAGACTTTACACCAGACAGTGTTAAAACAACACCCAAAAATGATTTACTGTAAAACTACAGGTGTTCATTTCGTACACTGCGAAAGCGTAACAGTCAGCACTAAGCAAAGGGGGTCCAGTTTAAGCCAAATCAAGTGCTTTACACTGTAGGTGTTGTGTATTACTCTACAGTAGAGCTATGCAAACACAACAATCAGGTTCCTTTGAACACTTTAAAAGTAAAACGGGGAACACTGCAAAAGAGTTAAATATTTAACACTTTCAAAATGATTATTTTAATACCAGTTCAGTGGGACTCATATGTTCACTGACAATAGTGTACATTTAACACTTTCGGAGTTAAATTCACACCATTGATTTTGCTGTGCAGTTAAAGGTGTTATAACATAAATTAAATTCATCATTCAACAGATGGAGAAGAAGGTCCAACGGAAATGTAACTTCCTCCTTATTCCAACCACTCTGAAAGACACACCTACAACATATGCAGACAGTAAATCTCCATGGTTATTGTGTTTATCAGTCATAATGGAACTCGTGGTGGGGTTGTGACTGTTTGGGGAAACAGGAACATTCACTAATGAAAGACAGGCTGTGTGTGGGATAGCCCAGACTCTACACATAATTTCCCAACAAGAGTGAAAACGCCAAAGCATAAACATAATTTACCTAGCCAGGAAGGATGGGTCTTGGCCTGCTTGAATCCCTCCTCATACTCCCTGTACACCGCTTTCTTATAGGAGGGGCCAGACCTAGACAACAACGGAAAAACACAAACAGTGAATGAACAGAAAACGACCCATTGATAAATATACAGCGGATGATATAGAAAGACAAAATCTACACATAATTCAGTAATTTAAAGACATCATTATGATGCATCACAATGGTGATAATAATCAAGAACTTGTACAAATGTATTGACTGGAGATTGTAAATGTATTTACTGGAGATTGTAAATGTATTGACTGGAGATTGTAAATGTATTGACTGGAGATTGTAAATGTATTGACTGGAGATTGTAAATGTATTTACTGGAGATTGTAAATGTATTGACTGGAGATTGTAAATGTGTTGACTGGAGATTGTAAATGTATTGACTGGATATTGTAAATGTATTGACTGGAGATTGTAAATGTATTGACTGGAGATTGTAAATGTATTGAGTTTACATTAAAACATAAAACCTCATTATTAAAGCCTAACTTTTTCCAATGAGGATAATATTGCCTTCTAACCAGAATGTACTCTTCACATAAATGATAGAGATACTTGACATTTACACAATGATACAAAGAAAGAACAGTAAGGTTTCATTTTGTCCCATGCGCCAATTCAGTGGAACACAAGTGAGAAAGCACTGTGGTGCTACCATGACCTATCCACCAGATGAAACAATTACACGATACACCCTCCAAGAGCCAGATAAACTCAGCAAATCTGTCATGTGGTGCCAAACGCTTGAATTAACACTACTCTTAGCGAGGTCAAAGAGATTCAACTTCACAAGCAGGACCCAAAGAAAAAAAGGATATAGTAAATCTCATAGAAAACTATTGAAATGTGTTGTTTAAGTTTTACCTGTGTGGTCCAATAGATTTGTAGTCCCAGTCTATGTTCACTGCAGCAATATAGTAGTATCTCTTCCTGTCTGAGTGCTCCTCTGCTGTAGTGTGGGGCAGGAGAACCGAGAAGAGCACCAAGAGAGGCAGGAGACGGTGAGTCCCTTCCCAGGAATGAAGCCTCATATCTGGGGTTGGAACTACAGGTATGGACAGTCTGTTCTGGATGGCAGGAAACTGTGATCTGACCAGAAGAGTCCACTCTGTGCTTTATCACAGATAAACCACACACACACACACAAACCCCCCCCCACACACACACACAAACAAAGTCCCAGCCAGGGCATTGCACAGTGTTCCAACATATTTTTTTTTTGATCTTGTTAATTGAAACCACATGATTTACTGTTAGTCACTCCCTGGGAAGTAATACTACGCTCTGGAGATGGCACTCTTGTTTTGATATTTATTCATAATTGTTCCAGACCTTCAAGAGAACATTTCATTCCTTACTGTGCACCATGGGTGTCCCACAGATGCTTTCCCCAAAAGTTTCCATGATAAGCCTGGTCCTGTTCACTCATCACCAGGAACAGATAGTTCAGCAATAGCCCATGCACGACAATGGTTGGAGAAAAGGAGAAGAATGGTAAGTGTAGGGAACTAGGCCAAAATGAAATTAAAAAGCAACCTGAGATTTCTCCCCGGTTGTCATTTCTGTGTTATACCTGGACCTGTGTTATTACCTGCACAAATTCCTATGACATGACTATACAGAACTGACTAAAGTTCAATAATCAGTCATATCTTTTTAAACAAAAGGAAACAGACAATGGCAAACTTGCACTCATACATTTGTACAACAGAACAGTGTAGGCAAGGGATTGCATAATCACAGACATAAGTCTGAATTTTAATTTAGTATACCAATCATAGTATACAACTAAGCTGCAATACAAAAACTTTTGGGTGAGCCAACAAAATTCACATTAATTGAGTTATGTTATTCTCATTGAAAGCAAGTCTAAAAAGCGATACATCTGTTCTATGTGCACTTTGTCTATGCTTCCCGGTTTTACGTTTCGGTTTTGCGTCTTTAACTTTCGGTTTTGTACACCAGCTTCAAACAACTGAAAATACAATATTTTTGATTATGGAAAATATATTTCACAGCGGTTTAGATTATACAATGATTCTCTATACAACACTTGCTTGTTTTGTCACATAAACTGAAATTAGGTGATCTATCAGACTTTTAGAAACCAGGAAATGGCGGAGTGATTTCTGAATAGTGCTTATTTTAAAGACGTTAAAATATGACGTTGGCAATCACGTTTCATACCCATTGCGGTTGCGCGCGTCCAGGGCTAACAGGAAGCAAGCCCGAAGCAGGTTTACGGTCTACAATGTGTAGACAGAAAGCTGTAGAAAAGGTACAATTTCTATTAGCTAATTATTTGTCTTTTGTTAATATTTAACACCAGGATGTCGTAGCCTACTTTTGTGGACAGAATCGAGGGAGTGACACAGTGGCAGTGCTCGACAGTGCTGTTTGCGGTGTTTACATTCTTGAGACACCACCATGCAATCAAGCAGCTGGAATTGAAGCTAGTTAGCTAACTAATGTATCTAGCTGTACTAGCTAATTGCCATTGTGGTGGACCGACAGTTTATGTGAACAATCACAATATAGTTTGATAAATGGATGACTTCAAGGCTAGCTCACTAGCCTATCCCTTTTAGTTTTTGATAGGCGTTTAAAGACGTGCCCATTTACCTGCATTAGCTAGTATAGCCCTGCCTGCATGGACTGTTTACAGATTGTCCTAAAGTACAGTAAGCCTATTGCCATTACTTTGGCATTAGGCTATATGCAAACATGCGATGCACACGTTAGTCTTCATATACAACTTGTCCTATAACATGATATTTTAATGCAAATGTAACATGACCTCTATTCATCATTTAAAATATCCACAATGTGACCTTTTGTCGTTTTGATAAACACTACATTACTTTAGCTACCATTTTCAGCTAATAATGCAGTTGAACTGTGTAACTGTACTCTGGAAGAAAAACCTGTGTGTGTGTGTGTGTGTGTGTGTGTGTGTGTGTGTGTGTGTGTGTGTGTCTTGTGTTTGGCCCTGTCTGGCTCTCACATGCTTCTAATCCGCTTGACAAACAGAAAGAACTGGGGTGTGTGCTGCGGACAATGAAGGCCTAGCTTGTTGTCTTTGTCTTCTCTGCTCTTACTGTTTTTTCATCTTTTGTTTCTTATTTTCCACAACTCTGCGTGCTTTGCCTACATGTCGGCTCTTGGCCTCCACTCATATACCAGCTTACAGTGGTTTTGTGTTGTGTGTGTGTTTCAGTGAGCCAGGAGCCCTGCGTGTGCGTGACCCCAGCCCCAGCCATGGCGTGCTGCCAGCTCTGCTCCAGACTGTGTCCCAGGCTGTGCTCCCGCTCCTCAGCGTACACTCTGGCCCTGGGCTTGGGCTTCGTCACCCTGGGCACCTCCCGCATCCTGCTGCTCAAGTTCTCTGTCAACGCACGTTAGTACTACATTGTCATTTATGGACAGTTTGAATCAAAGATTTGATGTAACAGTTTTTTTTTTTCTCTTATTTGACCTGTAGAGAACAAGTATGACTTCCTCCCTGCGTCTGTCAACCTGCTGGCGGAGGGGCTCAAGCTGCTCTTCTGTCTTGGCATGTCTCTCAGAGTCATGGTCAGAGGTAAGATATGGGCACTGAGGGAGAGGATGCCATCTTGTCCAATGTCATAATTCAGCATGTTTAGATTTGTTGTTGTTGTTGAGCATGAAAGTACATGAGAGAAGGGAAATTAGAGATGAAAGTGTATGTATTCCAGAGGGTCGTTCATGTCGAGAGCTGGGCTGCTCCTCGGGCTCTGCCTTCCTGAGTTTCATGAAGTGGTCTGTCCCTGCCTTCCTTTACTTTCTGGATAACCTCATCATCTTCTACGTCATGACCTACCTACAGCCTGTGAGTTTAATAATAACACACTGCAGTGTCCTAAATGCTAATGTAAAATGCCCCAGATGTATCTGATTCCTTTCCCCCTCAGGCCATGGCAGTGTTGTTCTCCAACTTTGTAATCCTGACCACAGCCATCCTGTTCAGAGTTGTGCTGAAGTAAGTCACAGTTCTGTTCTGGACATAGTGTTCTGTACTGGGCCTATGTTTGTTTACATAGCTGATAGTGGCACTAACAACCGATCTAGGATCAGCTTACACTCCCACCACCCTAACCAATACAGCCATTTTGATCTCTATATCAAACATTTCTGGGCAACAATTAAGTACCTTACTGTGAATGTTTTCTATTAAAATTGTCAAAAATAAACACAAATACAGAGAGCTAGTTAACTAGGACTGTCTGGGAGTGGTGAGGGGAAAACTAGCTGTTATTGGCAGAGAGGTTTGATAGAGAATGATTTATTTCAGCTTTTATTTCTTTCTTCACATTCCCATTGGGTCAGAAGTTTACATACACTCAATTAGTATTTAGTAGCATTGCCTTTTAAATTGTTTAACTTGGGTCAAACGTTTCTGGTAGCCTTCCACAAGCTTCCCGCAATAAGTTGGGTGAATTTTGGCCCATTCCTCCTGACAGAACTGGTGTAAGTGAGTCAGGTTTGTAGGCCTCCTTGCTCGCACACGCTTTTTCAGTTCCGCCAACAAATTCTCTATAGGATTTAGGTCAGGGCTTTGTGATGGCAACTCCAATACCTTGACTTTGTTGTCCTAAAGCCATTTTGCCACAACTTTGGAAGTATGCTTGGGGTGGTGTTCTTTGGTTTGCAAGCCTTTTTCCACCAAACATAACGATGGTCATTATGACGATGGACAGTTCTATCAGACCAAAGGACATTTCTCCAAAAAGTACAATAATTTGTCCCCATCTGTAGTTGCAAACCGTAGTCTGGGTTTTTATGGCGGTTTTGGAGCAGTGGCTTCTTCCTTGCTGAGTGGCCTTTCAGGTTATGTCGATATAGGACTCGTTTTACTGTGGATATAGACACTTTTTCAGCCTGTTTCCTCCATCTTCACAAGGTCCTTTGCTGTTGTTCAGGGATTGATTTGCACTTTTCACACCAAAGTACGTTCATCTCTGTACGTTCACCAAAGTACGTTGTCTGTGTTTGGCGCCGCCCTGAGTGGTCGCCTGTTAAGCAGCTCCCGTTGTTCGTGCATAAATTGTTGTTTTAGTTCGTTTTCTTTCGTCTCTTTTCTTTTACTCCAGATATCTTGTATTTCTATACTTTTTCATACTGCCGCTCTATGTATCATGTACCGTGTATCTGTCTTTTGTGTACTTTCGTTGTGGCATTTTGCACCTGCCCTGTGTTTTGTTGTAGCTGCTTGACAATGAAATTTCCCCCCCGGGGGATCAATAAAGTATCTATCTATCTAGGAGATCGAACGCTTCTTCTTCCTGAGCGGTATGACGGCTGCGTGGTCCCATGGTGTTTATACTTGCTTACTATTGTTTGTACAGATGAACATGGTACCTTCAGGCATTTGGAAATTTTTCCAGAGGATGAACCAGACTTGTGGAGGTCTAAAATAATTTTTCTGAGGTCTTGGCTGATTTCTTTTGATTTTCCCATGATGTCGAGCAAAGAGGCACTGAGGTTGAAGGTAGGCCTTGAAATACATCCACAGGTACACCTCCAATTGACTCAAATTATGTCAATTAGCCTATCAGAAGCTTGACATCATTATCTGCATTTTTCCAAGCTGTTTAAAGGCACAGTCAACTTAGTGTATGTAAACTTCTGAGCCACTGGAATTGTGATATAGTGAATTATAAGTGAAATAATCTGTCTGTAAACAATTGTTGGAAGAATTACTTGTGTCATGCACAAAGTAGATGTCCTAACCGACTTGCCAAAACTATAGTTTGTTAAAATGAAATCTGAGTGGTTGAAAAATTAGTTTTAATGACTTCAACCTAAGTGTATGTAAACTTCTGACTTCAACTGTACATCCTACCACAATTGGCTGAAATTTCAGGGGCTTTTCAAACAGCTCTTACACTAAAAGGGCATTATCATCTTTCACGATTTCCAACCTCGTAGTGTGGAAATATACTGTATATAAAAAAAAAATAAGATTCATGTTTTTGACTGCACTGGTCCTTTTTAAAGCTGGAGTCGGTACCTTGTGAAACTGGCACACCGTTTGCGATATTACAACAACAAAAAGTAATTTCAAACCACAAACACTTTTTTTTTCTTCTTCTTTTTACCACTACTGGATGTTCCTCTCATTCCGTTTCATTAACAAAACAAAAACAATATCAGATCCGCATTTGGAGTCAGCCTATGTCGATGGGCTCATCTCTGACCGCTGCCATTCGCCTCCTCTCCCCTAGGAGACGCCTGTCCTGGGTGCAGTGGGCCTCCCTGGTCATCCTCTTCCTGTCCATTGTCTCCTTGACGGCGGGGTCGGGAGGCAGCCAACGGGCCATAGCGATGCCGGGCCTCCACCCCAGCCCTCTCTCCCCACCCACCAACAGCTGCCTGCTCTACACACAGCTAGAGGCGCAACGAACAAACGATAGGTTGGCGGATGGATGGATGGATGGGAAGGAGGAAGGAAGGGAGGCAGTCAATGTTGAATTCAGTCCTCTCTCGACAGTGTCCATATTTGGACATCCTACATGACACCACGTCTCCTTTCCCTGTCAATAAGTCAGTCTAAGTCAGTGTTCCTGCTGTCTCCTCTCCCTCCCAGTAACTCCAGCATATGGAACTCAGTGCTGCCGGGGCAGGCTGAGGTGTGGCGAGGGAGGCTGATGGGGACCCTGCGCTCCCTGGGCGTGGGTCACGTCCTCCTGGTGCTCCAGTGTTTTATCTCCTCCATGGCCAACATCTACAACGAGAAGATCCTCAAGGAGGGAGACCAGCTCCAAGAGAGCATCTTCATCCAGAACAGCAAACTGTAAGAACTCATGTGAATGTTGGCATATGTGCACACAGCTTTCAAACATCCCTATAACCACCAAACTACACACAAAGACACACCCACCCTCACCCCATCTCAGTCTAAAATCTCTGTGTATGTGGTTGCAGGTACATGTTTGGCATACTGTTCAACGGTCTGACTCTGGGCCTAGGGGGCGAGGCGAGGGGTCTAACCGTCCACTGTGGCCTCCTCTACGGTCACAACGTCTACTCACTGGGACTGGTGCTGGTCACTGGTAGGCCACACATATATATACTGCTGCTACTGTTGATGAATTAACCCCATACAATGTAAAGGACTGTTCATTCATTAGCATGAATAGGTACCGTATATACTGTGTGTATATAATATATGCATTTATTATTGATACACTATTCATTACTAATATATTGATCCATTATTCCTGACAGCTAGGGTCTGTCGGTGGCATTCATCCTGAGGCTGATTATTATTGATACATCATTATCAATATATACATTATTAATATATCAAATGTTTTATCCCTAGCTGCCCTGGGCCTGTTGGTGGCGTTCATCCTTAAGTTCAGAGACAACATGTTCCACGTGCTGACAGGCCAGATCACTACAGTCCTGGTCACGGCCCTGTCCCTCTTCCTCTTCGACTTCCACCCCTCGCTGGACTTCTTCCTGCAGGCGCCCGTGGTGCTGCTCGCCATCTTTGTCTACAGCGCCAGCCGGCCCAAAGATCCTGAGTACGTCCTACAGCGCGAGAAGCTACGCGTCATTAACGGAGAGGTGCTGCAGCGGTCACGAGGGGTGAGGACATGCTTGAATGTATACAGTGCATTCGGAAAGTATTCAGGCCCCTTGACTTATTCCAAAATATTTTACATTACAGCCTTATTCAAAATGGATTAAATTGTTTTTTTTGTTTTTTTCCTTATCAATCTACACACAATACTCCATAATGACAAAGCAAAAACAGGTTTTTAGACATTTTTGCAAATGTATTAAAAATAAAAAACTGAAATGGCACATTTACTTAAGTATTCAGACCCTTTACTCAGTACTTTGTTGAAGCACCTTTGGCAGCGATTACAGCCTTGAGTCTTCTTGGGTATGACGCTACAACCTTGGCACACCTGTATTTGGGGAGTTTCTCCCATTCTTCTCTGCAGATCCTCTCAAGTTCTGTCAGGTTGGATGGGGAGTGTCGCTGCCCAGCTATTTTCAGGTCTCTCCAGAGATATTAGATCTCAAGGACATTCAGAGACTTGTCCCGAAGCCACTCCTGCGTTGTCTTGGCTGTGTGCTTAGGGTTGTTGTCCTGTTGGAAGGGGAACCTTCACCCTAGTCTGAGGTCCTGAGCGCTCTGGAGCAGGTTTTCATCAAGGATCTCTCTGCACTTTGCTCCGTTCATCTTTCCCTTGATCCTGACTAGTTTCCCAGTCCCTGCCGCTGATAAACATCCCCACAGCATGATGCTGCCACCACCACGTGTGACCATCGGGTTTACTCACTGCTTTCAGACGTTCGTCTTTCTGGTGTTGTTCCTCTCTAATTCCACCATGCTTCCTTTGTGTTTGTTTAGGATGGGGAGGAGCTGGAGAGGCTGACCAAGCCCAACACAGACAGTGAATCAGAGGAGTCTTTCTAGCCACCCATTATGACCTCACAATGGCTCAACCCTGTGACGTCATCAGAATGCCTGGCTCTGTGACATCACAATGGACAAACGGTCAGTCGTGAATTCTGACATTGCTATAACCTGGCCTGTGACATCATCAGCCTGTGACAGAATGGACATACCGTGGCTGTGTATTATGATATCAGAGCGGCTTGGCCGGTGATTTTGTTGGCCTACTGTGATTATGATGTCATAATTTATTGTACATCATAGATGTGGTAAAGAGGTCAATGGAACTCGACACAAACAATAGAAACTTGGGGAAAAGATCATGAATCTCCTCATTGCCCTCCCAGCAAAATTAGCCTACATTTAGGTTATTGTTTTATGCGTATTTTACACTATGCTGAGGTAAATATCTGAGTATAATGGATGTCAACCCCAATGTTCATGTCATCATCACCAATCAGCTGCATTGCAGTTAAAAAGTGACTGACTACCACCACCGATTTCTGCATGCTAGTCATGCTACCAGTTTATACGAACGGGAGTTGGCAATTAGCAGTCACTACTTCTTCTAAACCTGAAAATAAACAACTTCTAAATGTTATGCTGCGAGAACAGAATTTGAGTATCCCATCTTCTATCCCCCACGGTCTGCTTTCCATTTGACCTCTTTACTGCGTCTATTCAGAAGTATGCTTGTATTTGTATGAATATGCTATACAAATAATATTGTAATGGAAGAAATTATAAATATACAATGTTGTATATATTATTGTATTTAAAATAATGCTATTGGTGTTATTGATACAGTGGCAAGGGTTACTGCTGTCACATATTGAGAAGTTGATATCTGCTGGTTATGATCTTGTTGTCTCTTTTTTCAAAAGCAGAGGTATTTTTTTTCTTTTTTTGCATTATGTTGGTGGCTAATATGAAATCCCCTCCAGGCTGTTGGACCGTTCGGAGCTAAATGTATTTGTCTTTCTGATGGCCAACCACTCAGCTGGTCTTACCATTATTAAGTACTCACAAAGACCATACAGTACCAGCACAAGGACCATGTGATTAGCTCTGGTCTCAGTCCATGTTACGTTCAGAAAACCCTATCTGACGGTAAAACATGTAATATTTTACATTGCACACTGAAAAATAACTGCCTTCTCTAGTGGTTTACATGTGTTCAACGGGGTTGCTCCTCTCCTATACATGCTTATTGTGCCATATAATTTACACTTCTACCATGTATTCAAAAAAGCTTCTTCTGGAGTTACAGTTGAAGTCGGATGTTTACATACACTTAGGTTGAAGTCATTAAAACTCATTTTTCAAACACTCCCATAGAATTCATGTTAACGAACTATAGTTTTGGCAAGTCTGTTAGTACAATGTAAAGGCAATGCTACCAAATACTAATTGACTGTATGTAAACTTCTGACCCACTTTGAATGTGATGAAAGAAATAAAAGCTGAAATAAATTATTCTCTCTCCTATTATTCTTAAAATAAAGTGGTGATCCTAACTGACCTAAGACAGGGACTTTTTACTAGGATTAATTGTGAAAAACTGAGTTTAAATGTATTTGGTTAAGGTGTATGTAAACGTCAGACTGTATGTTTATGAAATCAGTAAAATAAGTTATGCTGTATGCATTTAAGGCAATTTACACCTGGTTCCTTACACAACCATTCTTATGACAGTGTATAATTACTATTTTTCTCACACAGAAGTCAACAGATTACCAAATGAACATTAACTACTGCCAAAAATAACATTTTGTCGTGTTCAAATTTAACCAACAGGGGGAGGTGTAGCATATTAAATGGTTACTTTGTGTGTAAAGAACTTTTGACTAGACACTTTATACAAAGTACTGAGATGTGTATTAACTCAGAAACTGTTGATAGCAAATAAAGTTTTATTTGTCATAAAGCACAACAGAGTATAAATAAGAACAATATGTAGCAACAGGAAACTTTACAGTTAGAAACCGACAGTTATAGCTATGATACTGATAGCCTCAAATAAAACCGCCTCAAATAAAACATCCAATAAATACAAATGTTTTGACTTATCTTTAAGCTTGTATCTACAATAAGGTCCAGACCGTGAAAGTAAAAATACAAAATTGGTCAGTAATGGAATTGAAGTAGACTGATAGAAAATTTGAAATGTTGAAAAACTGTTGATTTGTAATTCTTAATACACAAGTGCAAGACTGATATAAAGAGGGATTGAGATTGATGACATCACTATCCAATCCTTTATTTCCTTCTAGTACAAAACCAGGAAGTACAGAGCTAACCCCTGACCCTTAAACCCTGTGCATAAACTTCCTGAAAGCACACACTAATAAGGAGGCGGGACAAAGTTTATACTCATGCCCGTCACACACACACACACACAATTTTAATTAAACCCCTAGATACTTACTGCTAACTTGTAGATCTGATTCAAGCAACATGGTGGAAATCCCATCTAGACTACCAGAGGGCTCGCTTACACCTATATGATCCATTCAAATCTACAAAGGGCCACCAAGAAGCATCTACGAGATTAGGCAACATACCCCTTAGTAACCATATCATTGCTGATAGACTATTGACTCCCTCTCCCCGCCCCCTTTAGTAACCGTATCCCTGGTGATAAGCGTCCTGGTAACCGTCATAACCATTGTGATGGTACCCGTAGCCCCCGTACTCGTCTTCGGGGCAGCGCATGCCCAGAGACTGCTGGATGGCCATCTCCTGCCTTCGGAGCTGCATGGAGTCCACTAAGTCGTAGATGTTGGCCATGGACCACATGGGGCTCGGGTACCATGACTTGACGTTGCCATCCTTGCCCACCAGCAGCATGGAGAAGTACTCTGGGCTGATCTGGAAGTAGTTGCGGATGTCTTTGACTAGGGCGGCTGAGAGGCCCTCACGCTCCACCGTGGCACTGCCTAGAAGGGGGAAAAAGAGATGGAGAGAGTCAGTCAGTAGGCTTTGATATGTTTGATTTCTATGACTGAAGAGGCAAAGGCAAAGGATTAGATTGTGTTAATACGGCTATGGAAGAATTTAATCTCATATCCATTTAATCTGAAAGTGTGTGTGGATTCATTATGAAGGTTCCATCCAATTCAGCACCTCTGCTCCAGCCTCGGCCCCATCCTCTTCCCCTGCAAAACTACTACTTCATTCAAAAATAGAAGTGATGGGTATTCCGAGTCTTTTCAGTGAGCTGGATCATTTAGATCTGTTCGGCTAAAAGAGACATTCATTTGGCTCCTAAAATGTTACCTGCAATTATGTCACATCGTGATATGCAAGTAAAATTTTTACCTGACCATTTAAACCTGAACAAATTATTAGATGACATTACAAAAAAATTAAGAAATAAAATGGAATGCAGTGCAAAAATACTTATGGACCAGAATCATTCTCTCTCCTCAATACCAATTTTTACTGCAGTGAGGATTACAATCTTCAGATGTTTTTATAACGTATCTGCAGATAATCGTTGTCGGGAGCTCAAAAACCAGTGGTAACAGTACGTAAATGAGGGAGCCAATTGAATGGCTCTTTCACAGATGCGATTCGTTTCCCGAAGTTCACCAAAAAGGTCAGTTCAAAAAGAGTTTGTTTGCGAACGACCCATCACTAAAGGAAAAGTCCCCTAAGAGCACATAGGAATACTATTTGGCAGGCTAGAGAAATTAAAGGGAGGCTTTACATATTTCCTCCCTAACACTCCGGCCACAGGAGCTGTCTGCGTGCTTGTGCAGCTGTGAGGGGTGTATGGATGGAGGGCCGTGTGGTTTAGACTGCAGCATCAGCATGTTTTTTTTAGGTTGGGTCTCCTACCACAGAGGAGACATCAAACAGGCATCATGGAGAGGTAGAAGCAGCTGGGTTATAGGGACTTGGACTGGGGGAGACGGCAGGAGTTAGGGCTGTGGCTGGGCTACCTTACCTGCCTGCTGTGTCAATAAAACAACATCAGAAATTCAACATCATGGCTGTATGAACTGAAGATGAAGCAAAACATAACACGCACTTGTCTTGTTTGGTTTTGTTTCCCGTATGCAGTATGATACACATAGGTGGTCCGGAGACAACAGGGTTCTTACCGTTGATTGGATAGAGCTCTAGGACTCCTCCCTGGTCCACTGCCTCCATGCCAACCAGCTTCAGGATGGAGATGTGTCTCAGGCCTGGGTCACCATGGAAACCACCACCACACAGACGAACACACAGCAGAGAAGACATAATAGCACATTAGAACAACAAAATACCCAACAACAACAACCTGCAACATCAAGTCAAAGGTGTCCTACCGAGCACCTAAGTCAGGGTTCTTCAACCTGTAGAAAAGATAAGGAAGGGAAGCGCTGCTAGGACGTAGATCTTTTTAGATTGAAGATACTCTTTAGTAAGATAGAAACCTGTTGAGCTACTGAGCGTGCCGAGTTTTGATCAAGCCTTGCAGTAACACATACCTGATTCAGCTAAGTATGGTCCAGAGAGAAGAACTTGGTCAGTTGAATATTTCAGTTGTCAGGTCTGTTATTGCAGGTCTAGATTTAAAACCTGCACACCCATTAGGTCTCCACACTCTTAGAAAAGTAGAACCATATAAGGTTATTTGGTTTGTCTCCTTTTTGGTGCTAGGTAGAGCCCTTTGCAGATAAATAGTTCTACCTAGAACCCTATATGAAGGGTTCTTTCTAGAACCCTCTATAATGGTTCTACCAAGAACCCTTTTATCATCTAAAGGGTCTTCCTAGGACCCTCTATGAAAAGTTCACCAAGCCTTATTAGCCTTTAAAATTAAACCCTTTATGACAATACATTTCATATAACATAACTTTCTTTGAGGGCCTAGTTATACCCTAACACAGTAGTGCTAGGAAACTCCAGGTATACAGGCCACATTAGGCCTGCAAGTCACATGATGCTGGCTTGTAAAGTGATATGTATGTTCTTTATCTTTGTGTAGTATAAGATTAATCCACCGATCAATATACATGCAAAAACACAGATATTGAAACAAACAATTCTGAAAATCAACCTGCAATAGAGCATGCTGGGAAATATGATAATGATGGGCATGGTTTGGAGTGTTTTACTCTACATAGAGTAAAATTAACACACTCACAATCAACTCTGGTTATTAACACCAACACTGAAGGTCTCGTACACCACTGATTGTGAGTTGGGTTTTTTTATCGCTTTGGTGCTATTTTCATGTGGTGAATTTTCAAAACCTTTATAACAAAACTCCAAACTAGTAATGCAGCCAGCCTTACATTCAAAACCTTTCATTGTGCATTCAACCATTAATTAATCAAACATATAAGTTTACTGTAAAATATAACGAGTACATTGGTTTAATCACCAAAACACAACATAATGACATCTTCTCAATTTGGTTATTTTAACAACCAGTTAATCCAATAGCAACAGATTTAAGACACATGTTAAAAAATTGCCATTTGAATGTACTATGCTACAGCACATTAGATTACAGTACATTACACTATTTTCACATTAGGCAATACACTTGCACTACCCATTCAAATGTACTCAACATAAAATGTCCATAATTTCTATCCCATGTGTGATCAATGGTGTGATCATTGAAGACATCTTTCACAATTTAATCAAATGAAAGAAATGAAAGAAACTATGTTTAGCAGGCATTACTTTGTATCAAGCCTGTCTTGAGCATTTGACCATAGGTTGTCAGCGAGCATTGCATTGTGAAAGGCAATTACTTTATATGAACGTATTGTAATGTGAAATATGTGTTTCTAGATTAAACTGATTTAAGTTTGGTGAAAAAGTGATTTTGGGTGTTGTACTTAGTCAATTGAAAATGTGATTAGAGTTTTGAAACAACTGCCTTTTTGATGATCTGTTTTGTGTTTTGTATTAAGAGTTGTGAAAATATATATATATAAATATATATATTAAATTGCACCAAAGCGATAAAAAAAACAAAGTGCTTTATTCACTCAGATCTGCTTTAGCCCTCCTGAGTGGCGCAGTGGTCTAAGACACTGCATCGCAGTGCTTGAGGCGTCACTACAGACCCGGGTTTGATCCCAGGCTGTGTTACAGCCGGCCACGACCTGGAGACTCATGAGGCGGTGCACAATTGGCTTAGCGTCGTCCCGGTTAGTGGAGGGTTTGGCTGGCCGGGATGTCATTGTGCTCTTGTGGTGGGCCGGGTGCATGCAAGCTGACTTCGGTTGTACAGTGTTTCCTCTGACACATTGGTGCGGCTGGCTTCCGGGTTAAGTGAGTATTGTGTGAAGATGCAGTGCGGCTTGGCAGGGTAGTGTTTTGGAGGATGCATGGCTCTCAACTGTCTCTCCCGAGTCCGTATGGGAGTTGCAGTGATGGGACAAGACTGTAACTACCAATTAGCCAACATCTGCATAGCAGTTGTTGGAGATGGAACTTCTTTAGAGCTACACTTTCTAGTTCTGAACTTCTAACGTGAGTGGGGTGTGTGTGGCTTCGTGACACGCAGTTCCAACACAGTTCCACCTCCGACCACGCCAAAATATCTGCTATGTCGGTATCAGCTATCGCCGGTTAACGCTTGATCTGAATCTAGGCCTAAGTTAGTTTAACTTCTGAATCAACACTAGAAATGTTACACTGAAAAATCAACACTAGGTAAAACTGGCCAATTTGCTGTGTACTATACAATGCACTGCTGGTTCACTCATACTCCATTATATTATCCTACTTTAAAATAACAGAAAATTCTCAGAAATCAGAAATCATGGCAAAGTTATCAACTATGTTAGTACTGTATATGTAAAATAATCAAGGGAAAACCACATACATGCATATAATTCCTATATATTGTAGATACAGTTTCATACGTTCTCACACCTATCTTTTAAGATTTCTCAAACTCCTGATGTTAAAGTTTAAACACTGAGGTAAAGACTAATGCTTAGGCACTATTTAAAATAAAAAATATATACACAATAAAAAAGCTTATTAAGATTCAGAAGGGTTCTATGTAGAACCCTTCTTGCCTTCCAAATAATGCTTCTAGCCTTCCAAAGAATCATCAAAGAACCCTTTCTTCCAAAAATGTTTCTTATGATGTTAAAGGTTCTAGGTAGAACCCTATCCCTCTGCAAATAACCTTTTCGAAACCCTTTTTCTTAAGAGTGCAGGATCAGAGTTGGAGACTCCCCTAAAACCTGCTCTAAGTCAACCACCTGTTCATCTGAATCTCTAGTAAAGAACAAGAAGGCCTCCACACTGTTAAAGCTCCCAATTCAATGCTTTATTGACTACATTTCGTTCTGAAACGGATCTTCGTAAGGTCAAAAAAACATATTAAACGTATTTATTCAATATGTGGATGCGGTCATTCCTGATCAGAACCATCCGTAAGTTAGTCGTGATAATAAGGAGGAAATGTGAAGAACTGCTGAGCCAGACAGCTGGTTCCTCTGAAGACAGAAAATGCACAGTAACCACATGAAAACGCTGATCTTTACAAGGTGAGAGCCAAGAGCTGAATACCGCGGTAAGAACCCAAAGCAGAGTAGGCAGCTAGGAGAAGGCTTTGTTGAACAGAGAGAGGCCAGGTTTGAACGCACGCACGCACGGTCGGTCGGTCGGTCGGTCGGTCGGTCGGTCGGTCTGTGTATACTGTTGAGATAAGGGTGGTGTCATGCTTTGATTATCATCCACCCTTTTCTAAGGGGCGTGCATGTGTGCGTGTCTCTGTCCCTGAATGCGTATGCACATGTCTGCGAGAAACAATTATCATGGTCCTCCTCAATCTCAGGGCCTGCCAACACTTTCATTATGACTACTGAAGTATATGTGTTTACCTATCAATCTAAAATGGATAGAGAGCCTAATGTTCTCCAATATAAGATCAGGACTGAATGGAGCCTGTTGTAAATCTAATATGATGTGTGTGTGTGTGTATGTGTGTGTGTGTGTGTGTGTGTGTGTGTGTGTGTGTGTGTGTGTGTGTGTGTGTGTGTGTGTGTGTGTGTGTGTGTGTGTGTGTGTGTGTGTGTGTGTGTGTGTGTGTGTGTGTGTGTGTGTGTGTGTGTGTGTGTGTGTGTGTGTGTGTATAACAACCCCTAGGCACTAGACTATGCACTTCCTGTAGATGGGATTAATATTGTTTAAGGAATAATAAATCAACAATTCCTTCTTATACTCACCCAGGTTGCAGGCTTGACTGGTCAGGGCGTAGAGCTGCTGCTGATAAGCCCATTCCTCATCGTTTGGGGCGGAGATTACAAACAGGCGACGCCTCCAACGGAACCTGAGAACCCAAAGACGAAATTAGGATGAAAGATGTAGGAAGATTATGCAGTCATATCATTAACCAAGACACTTTCTGTCCAAACTCCAGACCCTTTGGTTCACTGTCATCAGACTGTAATTTAGTCTCTATGGCAACAAACCACAGTCAATCTGTTGAAGACAGAAATATAGGACCATAGTCAATTAATCCAAGACAATTGTGTTAGCGTAGAGTACAGGCTCGCGCACACCATCCACCATAATTTGTTGTCCGGGTGATTTAGTGTGAATTTTCATGTTGCCTATAAATTCTGGCCACAGCTTCCTCAACCAGACCCTTGCCTGGCTTTAGACAATATTCCCACTGGCTATGGAGCTAATGACTGCTTAAAATTGCCACAGCCATCAGCAAGAGCCATACAGACACACTACCTGGAGAGGAAGTTCTCCAGTGATCTGGGTTTGTCCTCCTTCTTGCAGACAACTCCGTCTCTCTTCTGCTGTTCCATCTCTCTGATGCGAGAGGAGAAGGTGTCAATGTAATCAAACACAGCCTTCATGGCGATGGGGACCTCGTAGGATTGCTGTTAGAGGGACAAACACACATCATCAAGACAGAAAAAAGACGGTGGACCAAAAAGATAAGCATTGAAGGATTTGAGTGTACAATCCCTATTCAATTCTTCAAGTGGAGAAAAACATAACAAATGCTCTTCCTTTGTTATACCTATCCCAGTATTCCTGGAAAATCTGTATGCAAATGAAACAAGACACTGAGCCATGTGTTCGATGAGATTCAGACTCCCTTCACCGCAAATCTGTGGGTGTTAAACTATTGGTGTTGAGTTAAAAAGTGTTCTTAGGGTTATATCTGATTCTAGTGGGGTCAACACCAGTGGTATTGAAATTTACAATACCTGCAGTGAATAAATGAAGTGTTAACCAGGTAGTGGTGTTACTCGACTGTTGAGTTAATTTGCGTTAACTCTCTCAGAGTGAAAAAAGCCATGGGCCTCATTATCATATTTCCCAGCATGCTGTAACACTTTGGAAGCCAGCACAATATGACTAGAAAAACCAGGAGTTTCAGACAACTGTGTTAAGGTAAAACTAGACTGTTGAAGTATGGTATTGTCAAAAAAAGTTATTTATTGCGATAAATAATTACATTTTGATTATGAAAAATTCATTTAGGCACTCACTGAAAGATACAGGACTGAAAACCATTGAACACAACAATCATGTCTCTGTCACTAGCAAACACAGTCATGGGTGGGACAGGTACCTCTAAAATTAACTTGAGAGGCGCCCTGGAAAATAAATATGCAAATAAGGCTTTACACCCTACAGTGTTAAAAGAACACCAAAAAAGTTATTACTGTAACACCACAGGTGTTATTTCCCTAACATGGAGGAAGTGTAACAGCATCAGCCCTAATAAAGTGTTAATTTAAGTCAGAATTTGCAACACCCACGATGTTAGGGACCCAACACTCTTGGGGTCATAGTTTATTAACATTAATTCGGTGGGTCACATATACACACTAAGAAAGTGCTACATTTAACACTGTGGGTGTTAAAATTCTGATCTCAAATTTGCTCGGTTCAGAACATGATATTCCCCAATGCAGCATAATTGTTAGGAATCATAGTGATCCCAGCATGAAAATATTTATAGAGCGCAGTTTATGAGAATATAACAACCGCTAATTACACACTCACAGAAGCACAGGCGCACACACACATGCAGGCATAAACACACGCACATAAACTTTCTAATGGATCAGGTGAGGGTCTGCTGCCATGGCTACAGTCTCCCTCACTGTTTTTCGCATTCCCTGTCACTCCCCCCCTCTCTCGCTTTCTTTCCCTCTCTCTTACCCACACCATGTGCCCTGTAATGTTAATAGAATTTCCTGTCTGTACTGACAGCATTAGAGGGTTGCTTGCACACTGGTGTCTTTGTTAAATCCGTCTGAAAACAGCCTGGCGATTTACACACACACACACACACACACACACACACACACACACACACACACACACACACACACACACACACACACACACACACACACAAACACAGCTGTTGGGAGAACGTCATGTTGTGTGAATTAAAGCAGTGTTTAATCACAGCAGGATGTTTACAGTATGGTGAAGGCAGGTCAGCCAACACGAGTCTGGGTCTAATGGGCCAAACAGAGAGGTTAGATGTGTGTGCTCCATTTAGCTCACTTGGCAAGATGGTTGGGTCGAGTAGTAGACTTTAGTTCTTAACGGAATGGTCCAAAAAGTGCGGACTCCAACAATCAGGTGTGCCAGATTAGCTAAATAATGTACACCTAGTAAGAAAGACAGAGAGAAAGAGAGAGAGAGAGAGAGAGAGAGAGAGAGAGAGAGAGAGAGAGAGAGAGAGAGAGAGAGAGAGAGAGAGATGAAACCCACCTTGGTTCTCATGTCAGTGTCAGTAAGAACCATGTAGAAGTCGTTAAATGTCATATAGAACTCCTTCCTTAGCTCTGTGATCAGTTCCTGGTTCACCAGGTCCTCCTGACGAAGACCCGTCATAGGCTTGTCGTTCTCTGGGAGGGGGAGAGAAAAGGAGAGAGAGAGAGAGAGAGATAGACTGGATGGATTGACACATGACTGACCAGAAGCTGTTTTCCCCTCATAATATTTAGGAGAGATGGAGTCATGCCCTTATTACTTATTATTGGTTACACATATCCCTGTCTCTTCAGCTCTGCAAATATGAGGTTGGGTAAGGAGGGGACTACTAGGGGAAGTGACTAGGGGTTGATTTTGGATGAGCGTCTCTTTGAGGTAAAATACCACCCAATGGTGTGTTTACTCTAGGCTTACTGCTTCCTCTGAGAAGACACACACACGTGCACACACTGAGGCCCTCGCTTTTACAAAACATTGGCAATAACAGAGTGAGAGCGAGATGGCTGAGGCGGAAGAAGCCAATCTACTGTGGATTGTTTGGCTTATTTTTATTTCCTTCAAATCTTCGGAATGTCTCACTCCCTTTCAACATGGATATTCCTTCAAAAATAAAAAAACATTCAACCATATTTCTCTCCTCATTCCTTGTTGAGGCAGTCCTGATTGCATCTCTGACAAATTTCCAGATCTCTCTCTGTTTTCCTTTGTTTTGACTGGAATCCCACCCAAAAGACCACAGCTCTCTTCAACATGAGGGAAGGACAGAGGCCATTTGTTGACTTACTGTATGTTTTGACTGGAAAACCATGTCTCCTCACCAAGGAGTTTTTTTTAAACACAACATTTCCTGATATGATAGAGATAATAGGGACTCCAAATGTCTGAAATACAGTATGTTACTGCTTTATACTATAAAGAGAACTGGTCACCTTTTGAAAGCATACAGCAATATACTATATGAAGATGTTTTCAGTCCAAAACTACCCCCCTTTCAACAGAAAACAAATGGTGTCTTCCAGTGGATTACAATTTTTATTATTATTATTTGTATTTTTTTTATTTAACCTTTATTTAACTATACAGTATACGTAGCTCCATGGTTTCTAAGGCAAAGCGGTGATCCATGTATCTATCATGAACAGGAATATACTCAGGCAGAGAGATGGCTTGATCACATGGCTTAGAGGAGCTACCCCAGCTAGCACATTTGGTTCCTTGGAAGTTGTGGGAACATACGTTTTTGGTTTCCCATTGGTATTGGGAATGAAGCCATAAGTTTCCTGACTTTTTAAAATGCAGGGAGGTTCTGAGAACATTTCACTATGGTTCCCTGAAAGTTTTCTTGGGAAGTTTTATTAACGTTCTGAGGATGAAAATTATGGGTTACTTGTGACAGACCGGCTCGATTCTGTCTTATGTAGCAAAATTTGAAATTGGGATTTTTACGTTGGATAAAATTAGAGCCTCAGAGCTAGAAAATTGTATATCATACACTACAGTTGAGGAACAATGGGGAAGTTATTCTACTATGAAAGTTGATAAACTTACTTTGAGATAATGTCCCGTGAATGTTTTGGTACCTACTGGAGAGCTCTTCTTTGTCTACACCCATTCAGCATCATTCACACCCTTTTAAGCTTTAGCCCCTCCCATCTCTTTAAGGATTCACATGTGAGGCTATGTACTAAACAACCAAATATTTCAAGACTAAAGGCTGGCGTATACTACAGGTGTGTTTTAATCTGGAGTGCAAATTGTGCTCTGGGCGTTTGTAAACTCATCTGAGCATTGATTGGCCATTCGTACATTCATAGCTTTTTTCTCTCCGAGCGTTCAGAGCACACACTGGACGCTCTGGATGAAAAGTAGTGTTGATCAGAGAATTATGACCTAACAACAGCAGTCAAGCACCCACGATAACTGGCTAACGTTGGCTAGCTACTTCCAGACACAAATGAGAGAACAGCTCACTCTTACCATTTTACTTGCCCTAGTAGAGCTGGTTAGGCTGTTTTTATATTATCCAGAGCGTTGGTGACTGCAACTGTGCTGCTGGCAACAATTTAATTCTACTGTTTTGCCAATGTTTACTGACACTGGCCATATTCAACGGGTGTTGAGCGTTTGTAAATTTGTCAGTCTATCTCTAGATAGCCAGAGCGAATGACATCATAAACATTCTATTGAAATAGTTACTTCCATAGAGTCTTTTATTTAGACATGTAGTGACACTAGCTAAACAATGAACCATAATCCCAACTCATAACGTTATTACCCTGCATGAATCTGCAGGTAGCTAACCAACCAGGTTCAATGTTAGCTAGCTAACATTATTGTAGGCTATAACTAGCAATGCAAATGGCTCTGAGATACAAATAATATTACTACACAGATCATACTTGCCTAGTAAAATAAAGGTTAAATAAAAAAATAAAAAATACGTTAGCTAGCTAGCTAACAGTACACTTTATCTTGAAATGAAAATGACTTTCTGACAAAATTAGAAACATGTCATATCTGAAAATGTAGCTAGCTAGACTCTCTTACCCGTATACATGGATGGACACTTCTCCCTCTCTGTCACGGATGCCATGGTTGCCCTTAGTTTGAAGATGTAATCCAGAGACAGGTGTTTTATACAACAGCCTTTTGTGTGTTCTCTTTTCTACTCTGTCTGCATATTTGCAATCAAACGCCATTTTGTACATCTCCTTAGGTATCATACTCTAATTTCACTGATTTTAAAACTCGGTCCTCCAGAAAGTGGAGAGCAACACTTATGCAGTTCTACTATGTGATATCTTTCAAAAAAGCAGCATTAGAAAGGTTTACCTACATATACTTTAAATATAACCATGAGGAAACTTGTAGAAAACCTTATGCTGAAGTTCTGAAATTCCGACCTATGAAACATATGGTTCTCAGAATGCTAGCTGGGTATCATGCACCATTCCCAGAACATTGTGGGAAGGTTGTACGCAAATTAACTATAGGATAACCACATTCCAAGAAACATATGGTTCTTAGAACATTATGTGCTAGCTGGGACTGCAGCTACCATGTACACAGTCCACACCTATAGCCCTTAATTACAGCGCCATGTACACACATACACACACACACACACACACACACACACACACACACACACACACACACACACACACACACACACACACACACACACACACACACACACACACACACACACAAACTGACCAACGCTTCAAAGTCTTCATTACACTCAAAGGTTAGGATGATGTCATTCAACACAGAGGACCATTTAACAATTTACACACGCACGCACGAACACCACACATACATTAACCCTTGGAGCGATGCTCGGAACATAAGACTAACCACTGTCTGGTTTGTAACATGGGTGGGGTGTGACATCACCTCAAAACTCTTTCTGGCATTCCGTCTGTGGAACCCTGTCGTTGTGTAGAATCAGAGAGACTAATGAAGTTTTATACAGTAGAGCTGTGTCCTGACATTAACACATCCTAACTACAGGCTGGAGAAAGGATTCAAATATCCATAAAACTCTACAAATATTGTCGCTTACGACGCAAATCTCATAAGGCGCGTTTGTAATCTTGAGCAATCTGAATAAGTAGCTTTGAAGAAAAAAAGGGAGTCTCTAATTCATCTTGAAGATAAGCCATGTGAGCTAACCCAAGACACATGAGTGTGTGGTGAGCTGTGTGTTTGTGTGTGTGTGAGAGAGGTGACCTAACTCTCTCCAGCTTACACATTAGCTACAGAGGAAGCAAACTTTCCCCATGTCTACGATGATAAATTAGGAAGGTATTCAGCCGGGATCGCCCCCCCACCACACACACACACTGGCGGACTTACCATTAGGCAGAAGAGGCAATTGGCTCAGGCCTCACATTTTCAAGGGGTCTCATGAGCTAGGCATAAAAAGTATATATAAAATATACAAATATTACAATAATTTCTCTGCTTGAGGCTGTTTAAGATAGAGATATCTTGGGCTGCGTCTTAATCCACCACATCCGTTGATGTCCGTTGATGTGGAAGGTGGCAAAGCTACAGCTGTGTTTCTCAGACCAAGAGACATCTTGAAAATCGGTCTTCTCATGAAAACCTCTGTAGTGTCCGAACGATTTGGCCTATAAATTAATATGACCCCTCTATGGAAAGATGAGACTCTCACGACCACAAAGCCCCCCTTCCGATCTGTGTGGGCACATGCGCAAAGCACTCGTGGCGAAGCAATTTAAGCTCCTCCTTCACGTTTTCCGTTTTGTGAACACAAACCTGTTCAGACAAAACACCAGCTGAGCACTAGAGAAGGGTAGTAAGTTAGTTTTTATGTTTTGTAAACCTTGCTAACATTCATCTGTGAAGACCTGCCATCTCGGTCTTTGGCACTGTGTCCCCAACTCCCCATATTCATTGGCAGTCACTACTGAATTTCACCATCCTCACTGTAATCTGTCGTGTTATAGTGAAAGCCTCTGTGCAGTGTTGTGTTGGGTCAACACCATTAACTTTCATGTCTGGGACCCAGCAGAATTTGGCACTGTCACCACATTGTGTCTCACCAAAGTGTCTTTAGAAATGGTAGTGTCTTCATATTCACAGTGTTCACAGTGTTATTGTTTGAACCTTTGTGCGAGGACCTGGACTTGTATTTACATGAGAAATCTATGTGGCCTTGACTGACCCAGTGGAACCAGTTCCCAACCCAAATCCTGTGACAATGTATATACCCTGCTGGTAGTGTTAAACCTGTTCTGTCCTATACAGGCTACGTGTAGTAATAATAATAATGATTATTATTATTGGTATTATTATAATAGTACATTATATATACAGATGAAGTCGGAAGTTTACATACACTTAGGCTGAAGTCAATAAAACTCATTTTTCAACCACTCCACAGATTTCATGTTAATAAACTATAGTTTTGGCAAGTTGGTTAGGACATCTACTTTGTCCATGACACAAGTAATTCTTCCAACAATTGTTAACAGACAGATTACTTCACTTATAATTCACTATATCACAATTCCAGTGGCTCAGAAGTTTACATACACTAAGTTGACTGTGCCTTTAAACAGCTTGGAAAAATGCAGATAATGATGTCAAGCTTCTGATAGGCTAATTGACATAATTTGAGTCAATTGGAGGTGTACCTGTGGATGTATTTCAAGGCCTACCTTCAACCTCAGTGCCTCTTTGCTCGACATCATGGGAAAATGTGCCTTTAAACAGCTTGGAAAATTCCAAAAAATCATGTCATGGTAGGCTAATAGATAGATAGATAGATAGATAGATAGATAGATAGATAGATAGGTACTTTCTTGATCCCCCGGGGGGGAAATTTCATTGTCAAGCAGCTACAACAAAACACAGGGCAGGTGCAAAATGCCACAACGAAAGTACACAAAAGACAGATACACGGTACATGATACATAGAGCGGCAGTTTGAAAAAGTATAGAAATACAAGATATCTGGAGTGCAAAAAAATAAAAGCTATAAAAGAGTCAATTGGAGTGTACCTGTGGAAGTATTTCAAGGCCTACCTTAAAACTCAGTGCCTCTTTGCTTGACATCATGGCAAAATCAAAAGAAATCAGCCAAGAACTCAGAAAAAAGAATTGTAGACTAGTCTGGTTCATCTTTGGGAGCAATTTCCAAATGCCTGAAGGTACCACGTTCATCTGTACAAACAATAGTATGCAAGTATAAACACCATGGGACCACGCAGCCGTCATACCGCTCAGGAAGGAGACAGGTTCTGTCTCTTAGAGATGAATGTACTTTGGTGCGGAAAGTGCAAATCAATCCCAGAACAACAGCAAAGGACCTTGTGAAGATGCTGGAGGAAACAGGTACAAATGTATTTATATCCACAGTAAAACAAGTCCTATATCGACATAACCCGAAAGGTCGCTCAGCAAGGAAGAAGCCACTGCTCCAAAACCGCCATAAAAAAGCCAGACTACGGTTTGCAACTGCACATGGGGACAAAGATCGTACTTTTTGGAGAAATGTCCTCTGGTCTGATGAAACAAAAATACAACTGTTTGGCCATAATGACCATCGTTATGTTTGGAGGAAAAAGGGGGATGCTTGCAAGCCGAAGAACACCATCCCAACCGTGAAGCACGGGGGTGGCAGCATGATGTTGTGGGGGTGCTTTGCTGCAGGAGGGACTGATAGACTTGACAAAATAGATGGCATCATGAGGAAGGAAAATTATGTGGATGTATTGAAGCAACATCTCAAGACATCAGTCAGGAAGTTAAAGCTTGGTCGCAAATTAGTCTTCCAAATGGACAATGACCCCAAGCATACTTCCAAAGATGTGGCAAAATGGCTTAAGGACAACAAAGTCAAGGTATTGGAGTGGCCATCACAAAGCCCTGACCTCAATCCTACAGAAGTTTTGAAGTTTTGTGCGAGCAAGGAGGCCTACAAACCAGACTCGGTTACACCAGTTCTGTCAGGAGGAATGGGCCAAAATTCACCCAAGTTATTGTTGGAAGCTTGTGGAAGGCTACCCGAAACGTTTGACCCAAGATAAACAATTTAAAGGCAATGCTACGAAATACTAATTAAGTGTATGTAAACTTCTGACCCACTGGGAATGTGATGAATGAAATAAAAGCTGAAATAAATCATTCTCTCTACTATTGTTCTGACATTTCACATTCTTAAAATAAAGTGGTGATCCTAACTGACCTAAGACAGGGAATTTTTACTAGGATTAAATGTCAGGAATTGTGAAAGACTGAGTTTAAATGTATTTGGCTAAGGTGTATGTAAACTTCCGACTTCAACTGTATATAGAGCTTTTTAAGGACCCAAAGTCACTTAAACTTTTCCTGTAATAGTGTGTTAGTAGAGATATGTACATACCCAGCTGGTAGTGGTCTATCTTCATTGTGGAGTTGGTGAGAGAGCCAAAGATGGTGATGATGGAGACTTTCCTGATGGCCATCTCACACACCGTCTCCAGGTACTCATCCCTCTGCTGAACATACATAGTGCTCTCCTCACTGGGGGCCGTTATGATCTGAAGACACACACACAGAGAGAGAATGGGTTAGACTGGGTTACACACACACACTCGCACACCCACTGCTGTGGAGATTGTGTTTACATTAGACAGTGGGGAGGGAGAGGATGGGGACTGTATTTCCCACCCCGCCCTCAGCAACACTGCTATGATAAGAATCTAGACAGGCTGCAAAACACTGGTACTTACCACAAGTCGCCTCCTGTTCTCAAAGTAGTCCAGGAAGGAAGCCAGGGAACCCTTAGGAGGCGGAGGCTTCTTGGTGGGTTTATGGTACTCCTCTTTCTCATGATTCTTCAACACCTTCTTTCCGTTCTTCTTCCCGTTGTTTTTTCCCTCCTTCCCCACCTTCGCTCCTCTCCTCTCTGACTTGTCCCTCTTGGTGGCCTTTTCCGGTTTGCCATTCTTTTTCTTCTTCTTCTTCTCAGTGTTGTCGTGTTTTCCCTTGCCCCTCTTGGCTGGGCTGACCTCTGTGTTGACCTCTGTCTGTGTCTCTGGGTTGCTGGCGGTGGGCCGGCTTGATTCATAATTCTCCTCATACTCATTTTTCAACACCTGGAGAGAGGAGAGGAGAGGAGAGGAGAGGAGAGGAGAGGAGAGGAGAGGAGACTTTATTGATCACCAAAATCAAGCCTGATGCAACAGAGAACTACATACAGCAACATTATGTCTCAACATCAATGTGATAAGTGAACTGTAATAAGTCAACTGCATACCTTCCCATTCTTCCTCTTGGTAGGTTTGCCCTTGGTGGGTTTGTGCTGGGTGGGTATCACTCTGGCCAGCTTACTGCCGTTGTGGTCCTTCCCCTCCTTGTCTGTTCGGTTGTCCCCAGAGGTGGTGGTCTTGGGCGGGGACCTCACCCTGTCGCTCTCCTTGTCTCTGCGGTTATAGGGCTCAGGCGTGGTCCGAGGGGCAGGCAGCCAGTGAGGGGTGGTCTGGGCTTTTGTGGGTCTCTGGGTTCTGGTGGTAGTGGTGGTGGTCTGTCGTGTGGTCGTAGGGCATTTAGTTGTGGTTGTTGTGGGCTTTGGTGTGGTTGTCGCTTTCGTTGTTGTCGTAGTGGCTTTTGTCGTGGTCGTCATGGGTATTGTTGTTATCAAAGTTGCCATTGTGGTAGTTGTTGTTGGCCTCGTTGTCGTCGACCTCGTGGCAATGGTGGTGGTTGTTGTGGGTCTCCTCATTGGCTTCCTCACCGGCGGCTTCCTCTCTGGGGGCGGGTCTACCTGTCCACCTGTTTCAACTTCCATCCCTGAGTCTCCGCCCCCCTCACCCACCTGGCCCTCTACTCCTGCCCCTTTACACTTCTGGACGAATCCCTTCTGTCGGATCTTCTCCAGCTTCCTCATTGGTGACTGGTCAATGACCTCATACATGGCCTCCAGCCTGACTGGATAGGGGTACCTCTCCTCCACTTGCAGGGTTTTCCTCAGGAGCACCATCCCAAACTTACCTGGACAGGACAATGAGTAAAGTAGACTAGCTAATATGGTTTTGGCCACAAGCAACATAAAGAAAAGAGACAAACTTACAGCAAGCATCCCAAACTTCTCTGTAAAGACTCAGATTTATGTTATTGCCCTCACAAATTCATTTTCACTGCTTTGTCAGCATAAAACATGCAGCAAGCATACAAATAGCTAACATCACACCATGCACCCCCATAATCCCCACTCCTAACACCAGCAGGTGTTGACAGAACTGAATGGGCTAGGACATGTGCAACCAACATGGTGATGGTTCAATCTAGCCCTCCACAGGGATTCTCTCAGATCTGCTAACACCAAAGGAGTAGGGCTAGGGGATGTTTCCAGATGGGCTAAGCCTACCTTTCTCCAGTTTGAGGAAGGTCATGAGTCGGGGGATAAGCACTGTGTCCAAAGGTTCCTCCATCACCTTCCCCTCGCTTGTGATCCGCCTCACCTTCCCACCCATCTCCCCCTCCTGGTGGAATATCACGATCTGCTGCACGTGCCGCTCTGCCAGCTCGCAGTACACGTCTGGCTTCAGCAGTGTCATCATCAGCCGGTAGTAACCATCTGAGTCATGGGGGGCAGAAATCACCAGGACGCGGTTTTTTCCCGCAAAGCTTGCCAGGAGGTTAGGCGAGCCTGCGCTGCTTGGCATGCGGGTCTGTCTGGCCCTTGCCCTAGGAGTGCCTTCATCCTGAAACATGCCAGAGTGGAGGGGAGCCATCTGCCCAGCTACCCTCCTCCCTGCTGCCCCTGCCAGCGTTCCGCCTCTCCTACCCTGTCCAGATCCAGTCCTGGCCTGAAGAAAAGAGACCTGGTCAGCCTGCATGTCCTCCCCGGGCCTGGCGCTGAGCCCGGAGGGCACAAAGGGGGAGACGAGCTGCAGACGCCCAGTATTGAGACTGGTGCGTCCGTGCAAGGGCAACCGTCTGAGGTGGGCCTGTTTGTCGGCGTGTCCTGCCCACGCTAGCAGACACAGCAGGGACAGACCCAGGACAAACGCTCCCCACATTATGTTAAACTGTTAGTTACAATAAACAACCCGAAAGAGAGAAGAATATCCAATAGTGGACATGGGACCTGTGTGCGTCTTTAGAGCTTGTATTTTCAATAAATAAGAAATAAAGTCCAGAGCAGTAAAAAATAGAGTGCAAGAGAGAGGCCAACACTTTATTATTGTGTTTCAAAGCATGCCTTTACTTTTCGCAGTGGAACACCAGCCAAACCCAAACTCCACTTCACCAGCCTGCTATCAACCTGAGAGCCGCATTAAAACGCAGACAGGAAAACTCACCATAGAGGTTCTAAAATATCTAAACCAGCCATCCATTGACGGAGTCAGCAATTCTTGAAAAACATTCCGGGTATTTAGAAACCGTTATTCCAAACTTCCAATTCAAGCACTCCAAATCACCACACAAATTAGGAAAAGACGCTGACTTTGCCCCTTCTTGAAAAATGTTTCATACCATTTATAAACTCCAAGTGTACGCGGCATTTTAATATCCACAAGTTAACAAGTATAAAGCACTGTCTCGAAAATAAATCCGTGTTATTTTATTCTCGGACCTGACCATTATTTCAAAAGATAGTTATTTCCAACTATCAAAATAATCCAAATAAAAAGCAGTGGGTTTTACGCAAAGCAAGCCTCGTCCGGATTCAAGAGGAAAACCTGCACAGAGTAGCTATTCTGTATGGGAAATGCGTCTCCCTCTACCTTTCCTCCGACTCCCCGAACCTAAACTACAGAAGCTATCCCAGTAATGTCGACACCTTTTAGCCTGCCCTGCCTCCGACTCTCCTCGCTGGCGCAGTGGCGCTATATCAGCCTGGTCTCAAAGACTAGACGTAACATAGTAAACGTACATCCAGGAGCTGTTCATTCGTATAATATGTTACATTTGGTGTGGTTTCATAAGACATAAGGCAACAATTAAAGTAGGGTGGTTGTTTACCTTAACCTTTTAACCTAACTCATAACCCCAACCTTAACCCTAACCTTAACCCCTGACCCCTAACCCCTAGCCTAGCTAACATTAGCCACCTAGCTAATTTTAGCCACAACAAATTGGAATTGTAACATATCATACATTTTTCAAATTCGTAACATATTGTGAAAATTGTAATTAGTAACATATCATAAGAATTGTAATTAGTAACAGATCATACGAAATGGAAGATGGACATCCACAAATTAATACATACCATACAAAACGTAACATATCATACTATTTGGAGTGTTCCGGATTTACCTTTACTATGTAACGTCTACCCCTGAATCCAGGTTGGCTATACAGGACCAGCTCCTGGACACCTGGTTGCCAGTAGCAATGTGAATTCCTTTCACTGGAAATGTTGCAGTCTTTCTTTTAGTATTTTGGAAAATCCTTAGTGAAAAAAACACCTTTTATAAAACACCAAATTATACACAAAATACAATTTCAAATTTATGAA